>JACYVW010000105.1:0-127918 GCA_023065735.1 Coffea humblotiana
TTAGTAAAAAGTCTCCAATTGTATCTTTCAAGTTATCAATTCAGAATTGTATAAAGCAACAATATTATTTCTCTGTTCAAATTCATTATAAGTCTAAATAATAGAGAAAAATAAGGACCTAGTACTTGTAAACTTTGCTCCTCGTGGGATCGACCCGATACATGCCCTATATTATTGGATTGACCTGTATACTTGCAGAAACGGGTATATCGGATTATTAACTTGTACGTATAAAAAATCCCGTCAAGTTTTTGGCGCCGTTGCCGGGGAGCGGCAATATTAGGGCCTAATCATCTCTATTAATTTAGATATTTCCAGTGTATTTATTTAAGTTGTTTATAGTTGATTTGGCATTAATTTGGTTGTTGACAATTAAAACTGCATAATTTCTCTGATTTCTAATTGTAGTGTATGCACCGATCATTTCGAGAAGTAGCACCTTTTGATCCAGAAATTGAGAGGACACTACGTAGACAAAGGAGGCGTACACAACAGCAAGAAGAACAAGATGGGTTGGCAACCGTTAGAGGAAATTTTTGATAGAGCTACTGTTTGAGAAAGAAATGGCGGAAAACGAACCAAATCGGCGAGCTCTACGAGATTTTGCTTTACCGGGAACACAAGGGTCTCAAACAAGTATAGCAAGGCCTACGGTAAATGCTAACAATTTTGAGATTAAACCATCTCTTATCCAAATGGTTCAACAATCTCAATTTGGAGGTAATGCTGTAGAAGATCCAAATTCTCACTTAGCTACATTTTTAGAAATTTGTGATACCATTAAGATGAATGGAGTTAGCGATGATGCTATAAGGTTGAGATTGTTCCCATTTTCTTTAAGAGATAAGCAAAAATATGGTTGCACTCTCATGCACCTAATACGTTTTCCACTTGGGATGATTTGTCAAGAGCATTTCTTAACAAATATTTTCCACCGGGTAAAACTGCTAAATTAAGAATGGATATTACTAGTTTTAGTCAATTAGAAAGTGAATCATTATATGAAGCATGTGAAAGGTTTAGAGATTTGCTTCGGAGATGTCCACATCATGGATTACCCGATTGGCTAATCATACAAACTTTCTATAATGGCTTATCTTTCTCCACTAAAACTATAATTGATGCAGCTGCAGGTGGAGCTTTAATGGGAAAATCACCTCAAGAAGCTCAAAATTTGATAGAAGAAATGGCCGCAAATAACTACCAATGGGCAAATGAGAGAGGTAATACAATGCGTCATGCAGGTATGATGGAAATTGACACTCTTAATATGCTAAGTGCTCAAATGAACAATGTGATGAAGATATTAAGTAGACAAGGTGGAGTTGGTCCAAGTTCATCTAATGCACATGTAGCTTGTTGTTCTATATGTGGAGGTGAACATGATGCTAATGAGTGTGTTGATTCTGAACAGGTACAATTTGTCAACAATTACAATCGTAATGTTCAGAATAATCCCTACTCAAACACGTATAATCCGGGATGGAGAAATCATCCAAATTTTGGATGGAAGGAGCAAGGCAATCAACAAAGACCAATCAATCCACCAGGATTTCAGCCAAGGCAACCACAAGCTGAAACTAAACCTAGTTGGGAGATTGCAGTAGAAAAAACTTGCTAAAGTTACCTCGGACAGATTGGAGCGAGTGGAAGGGAGATTGGATCAACTCACTACGATGTATAGGAATGTAGAGGTTCAAATTGGCCAAATTGCTAGTTCCTGAATAATCGAAATCAAGGAGAATTACCTAGCAAAACTGAGATCAATCCTAAAGAACATGTTAAAGCCATTACTCTCCGTAGTGGTAGACAATTAGAAGATCCTCCAGTTGGTGAAGGTAAGAAAGATGAGAGTGAAGAAAATGCTGAAAAGCAGAGGAACCAAGAGGCGATTGTGGAGGAAAATAGTCGGGAGAATTCAAGAGAAAAGCAACCATCATCCTCCACAACCATTCCAATACCTCCTGCGGTTCCATTTCCACAAAGATTAAAGCAGAATAAGTTTGATAAATATTTTGAAAAATTTGTTAAACTTTTCAAACAATTGCATATTAACATTCCTTTTGCCGATGCTATTTTGCAGATTCCTTCTTATGCGAAATTTCTCAAGGAAATCATGACTAGAAAGAGGAAGTTGGAAGACTGCGAAACAAATAGCATTAACTGAGGAGTGTAGTACAATTATACAAAATAAATTGCCACCAAAATTGAAGGATCCAGGAAGTTTCTCCATACCATGCACTATAGGTAACATTGATTTTTCTAAAGCATTGTGTGATCTTGGTGCTAGTGTATCATTGATTCTTCTAACTGTGGCTAGACAATTAGGTTTGCATGAAAATTAAACGTACTAATATTACTTTGCAACTAGCGGACAGGTCTATTAGATATCCATTAGGAGTGTTAGAGAATGTATTGATAAAAGTTCAAAAAGTTTATCATTCCAGTGGATTTTGTGATATTAGATATGGAAGAAGATGTATCTATGCCAATTATTCTTGGTAGACCATTTTTAGCTACTGCAGGTACTATTATTGATGTAAAAAATGGCAAAACTTAAATTTCAAGTAGGTGAAGAAGAGGTAGAATTTAAATTGCATGAAATGGAAAAATACCCTTCTTTTACCGATCATGCATATTCTATTGGTACAATTGAAAAACTAACTCAAGAGATGAGCCGAGTCAATTTTGACTACGATCCTCTGGAGTATTGTTTAATGAGTTTAGGTATGCAAAATGGAGATTGTGAAGAAATTGAAGAATTGGCCAAGTATCTGGATTTTCAAGCACCTTATAAAAGAGGTAATGTGTATGAAAGTTTAGGCCAAGGAAAAGGGTTTTTATAGCCTTCGGAAGTCGAGCCTCCAAAATTAGAGCTCAAACCACTTCCAACTCATCTAAGGTATGAATTTCTTGGAGAAAATTGTACTTTACCTGTAATTGTGAATGCTGACCTTGATGATGAGCAGTGTACAAAGTTGCTAAGAGTTCTAAGGAGGCATAAGAAGGCAATAGGATGGACAATTGCAGACATTAAAGGTATAAGTCCTTCCATATGCATGCACCGCATTTTATTGGAAGAAAATTGCAAACCAGTGGTGGAAACACAAAGAAAACTCAATCCAAACATGAAGGAGGTGGTAAGAAATGAAATTCTTAAGTGGCTTGATGCAGGTATAGTGTTTGGATAGTGTTTGGATTAGTCCAATTCATGTTGTACCAAAGAAAGTGGAATAACTACAATTATGGGTAAAAATGATGAAATGATTCCATCTAGACTTGTAGTAGGGTGGAGAGTGTGTATTGATTACCGTAAGTTAAATACAGTAACAAGAAAGGACCATTTTCCTTTACCATTTCTTGATCAATTATTGGAGCGTATAGCTGGTTATGAATTTTATTGTTTTCTTGATGGTTTTTCAGGATACAATCAAATAAGTTATAGCTCCGGAGGATCAAGAGAAGACTACATTTACATGTCCTTATAGAACTTTTGCCTTTAGAAGGATGCCATTTGGTTTATGCAATGCTCCTGCAACTTTTCAACGTTGCATGATGGCTATATTTTCTGATTATATTGAGAAAAATTATGGAGATATTTATGGATGATTTTCTGTTTATGGTTCATCTTTTGACCATTGTCTTCACAATTTGGAATTGATTTTGCAGAGATGTGAGGAGACAAATCTCGTTCTAAATTGGGAGAAATGCCATTTTATGGTAAAAGAAGGAATTGTTTTGGGACACAAGATTTCCTCCAAGGGAATTGAGGTGGATAAGGCAAAAATTGAAGTTATTGAGAAATTGCCACCTCCGAGCAATGTTAAGGGGATAAGGAGTTTTTTAGGACATGCCGGCTTTTATAGACGTTTTATTAAGGATTTTTCTAAAATATCAAAGCCGTTATGTGATTTATTATGTAAGGATACCCCTTTTCAATTTAATGATAATTGTTTAATTGCTTTTGAAAGGTTGAAGAAGGAATTGATTTCTGCTCCAATTATAACCTCGCCCGATTGGTCACTACCATTTGAATTGATGTGTGATGCAAGTGACTATGCGGTTGGAGCAGTTTTGGGGCAAAAGAAAGAAGGAAGGGTGCACGTCATTTATTATGCTAGCAAATTGTTAAATGAAGCACAACTAAATTATGCAACAACGGAAAAGGAGCTATTGGCGGTGATATTTGCTTTAGATAAATTTAGATCCTATTTAGTAGGATCCAAAGTTATCATATATACGGACCATTCAGCTCTTAAATATTTGCTACATAAGAAAGACGCAAAACCTAGACTAATTCGGTGGATTCTTTTATTACAGGAATTTGATGTGGAGATAAAAGACAAAAAGGGATCAGAAAATCTAGTTGCAGATCATCTATCACGTTTGGAATATATCCCAGTCAAAGATCAAATTCCGATTCAAGAGAATTTTCCGGATGAGTTTGTCCTAGCACTTAACAACTCTCCATGGTATGCAGATTTTGCTAATTATTTGGTAAGTGGAGAGATTCAAAGGGATTTAATTATCATCAAAAGAAGAAATTTTTGCATGATGTCAAAAGTTACTTTTGGGAGGAACCATTGCTATATAGACATTGTGCCGATGGTATGGTACGCAGATGTATTCCCGAAAATGAGGTACAGAATATTTTATATCATTGTCATAACCTTGAAACAGGAGGTCATTTTAGCACTTCAAAAACGGTGGCAAAGGTATGGCAATCAGGGTTCTATTGGCCAACTATGTACCGAGATGCTAGGGAATATGTTAAAAGTGTGATGCATGCCAAAGAACTGGAAATATATCTCAAAAAAATGAAATGCCCCTAACTATTTTCTTAGAAGTTGAGTTATTTGATGTATGGGGTATTGATTTTATGGGACCATTCCCTAGTTCTTTTAATAATAAGTACATCTTAGTAGCAGTGGATTATGTTTCTAAATGGGTAGAAGCAATCGCTTCACCTACTAATGACTCTAAGATTGTACTTAAATTCATTAAAAAGAATATTTTCAGTAGATTTGGTATACCTAAAGCCATAGTAAGTGATGAAGGAAAACATTTTTGTAACAAACAATTGGATTCCTTATTGTTTAAATATGGCTGCAGGCACAAGACATCACTTCCATACCATCCTCAAGCCAATGGACAAGCAGAGCTAGCTAATAGAGAGATAAAGCTCATTTTGGAAAAAACTGTGAAGAAATCACGCAAAGATTGGGCTACAAGGCTAGATGATGCACTATGGGCTTACCGAACAGCATTCAAGACACCCTTAGGGATGTCGCCGTATCGTTTAGTCCTATGGAAAAGCTTGTCATTTACCTGTAGAGATTGAACTAAAGCTTATTGGGCTATTAAAGAAATTAATATGGATTTTAATCTTGCAGGAGGAAGGAGATTACTTGAGCTAAGTGAACTGGAGGAACACCGACTGCATGCTTATGAAAATGCCAAAATTTATAAAGAAAAGCTCAAATATTGGCATGATAAGCATATTGTCCCTAAACAATTCCAGGTAGGGCAAAAAGTGCTTTTATTCAACTCACGCCTGAGATTATTTCCAGGGAAATTGAAGTCAAGGTGGTCGGGACCATTTGAAGTTACTCAAATATTTCCTTATGGAGCTGTTGAAGTGGCAAATTCAAGAAATGAAAGGTTTAAGGTCAATGGACAACAATTAAAACCCTACTTGGCAGGTGAAATCGTTCCCAAAGTGCTTATATGTCTTTTGGGTGAATCTTCTTCAATTTAAGAAACCTAAAGTGTGAGTCGAGCTAACGACTTTAAACAAAGCGCTAGTTGGGAGGCAACCCAACGATTTAATTAGTTTAATATGTGTTTAATGTTTTTCATTCATCGGTATGATTTTTAATGTTTTAAGTATTTGTAGGGGGTACCGGATGAAGAATGTCCATTCTGGAGGTGCACCTGGAGAATGATCGTAAAAAGGGAGGTTTTCCTATTGGATTTTGTTTTAAGTGTTTAAATCTCTAGTTTATATATCCAATGTTGCACAAGCGTTTTATTCAAGTGAGTTTCGGTGGTAACATGTTTTATATGCTCATTGACTCATTTGATGTGCATTTCACGCCTAAAAGTGCGACTTTGGTATAAAAGTGCAAAAATGATCAAAGAACCTCATCCCTCGATTTGCAATGTAGATGTGTTTGATGTGTTTTGAGAGATTGGATATGGTGTTTATGGTATATTACACTTGCGTGGGAGGTTGGAATTGATAAAAAGTACGTCCAAGGTGTAATTTGGTTTTGGTCGGAATTAGGGGGTAAAAATTGAAAAATTGCAGTTTCTGCAATTAATGCAGAAAACAGACGATCCGAGCTCGGATCTGACAAAACCCAGTCGGATCCGAGGGCTCGTCTGATCATCTGGGAGACGGATCCGAACCTGTCGGATCCGAGGACTGTTGGAAACGATCCGAGCTCGGATCGTTTCGAAATAAGAGCAGAACCGAGCCTTCGGTTCTGCATTTTTCCAGTTTTTTCTTCCCTTTTCTCACCGAAACCCTAATCCCTTCATCCAATCTTCCATTTCATCCGTTCATTTTCCAATCTTTCACCCCAAAAACATCTCCAAGCCTCTTGTGATCATAAACCCTCAACAATTTCAGATCGAAAACATCAATTTGAAGGGTTTTGATCTTCACACTGAAATTAGGGCCGAACTGAATTCTTCTCATTTTGAGTTGAATTTGAGGTTGTTTCTTTGCCATTTTTGCATCATTATCTTCCTCCACCATCACTCTACATATTTGAGGTAACAATTCTTAACTTTCTTTGATTTCTTGCCATTTAAAATTTTCAATTTTCATTGTTATTTTTACATTTTAGGAATTGTAAAATTGTTGAAATTTATTGTTGAAATTGTGCTACATTGTGTTAATAAATACCATTAAACCTATTTTGATGTGTGTTAATGAGTTATTTGTGGTTATTATGAAATTTGTCATATTTTCTCTAGCCTAATGGATTAATGCCAAATTATGACTCCTTATTTGTAGTTTCTCGCTCTCTTTGGTTACTTTAGACTTGTTTAAGAGAGTAGAGATTATGTTTATACCACTTAGAGGACAATATATGATCATTTGCACAAAGTGGTATTGAATTTCTTGGAATAAATTGCTAAATTGAGAATTATTGAGATTGAGGATGCTATATGAATGAGTATTGGGATATGGTTTTAAAGTGTTTTTAGAAGCTAAAACTTTATTGCACATTATCTTTGCAAGTCCATTATGCTTCGATAGTGCATTATATGCATTAATATTCTGAAGTAGTGATTAGATTCTTACATACACCATTTGATGAGACTTGGGATATCTAAATGCCTTCTAAATGTGCAACTGTTTCTTTGACTAATTTGGGTATATGTTGACAGGGAGTTTAACCCTTTTTCAAGGGGAAACTCTGCCGAAATTTCCTAAAATTATATTCCAATACTTTTGAAGTATAGTTTCAAAGAGTGTAGATTTCTTCTAAGAGTAATTATTCTTGTTCTTGGGTATAGGTACTATGGTTCGCACAAGAAGGGCTATTATCCGCACACCTTCGCCGTCTTCGAGCGAGGAACACACTCCATCACCTGAGGAGTCACCAGTGGAGGATTCCCCTTCGCCTGAGTCACCTCCTCGATCACGCCGAAAGAGGACATCCACGAGTCAAGAGGAGCCTACTCCGGACCATGATATCACGCGATTCACTTCACTAGAAAATCAACATGGTACGAAGCGGGGCTCGATAAGGAGATAATCGTTGAAAAACACTTGGCACCGGAGGTGGATAACCATTACAAAATCTCTACGGCATTCAAGCGACTGGGATGGGAGAGTATTTTCCAATTGCCGAAGCACTATTACCCTAATCTAGTCCGGGAGTTTATGCTAACGTGGAGAATAGGCAGAGCCACAGTGGCAATCTCATTGTCTCCTGGGTTCGCGGTACAAGAGTGGCCCTCACCCGAGATACAATAGCCCGATTTATCAAGCTCAAGGACGAAGGAGTCGATGTAAAGTTGACCAAGGAGTTTAAGGCACGTGATCCATGGCAAGTGGGAGAAGCCGTTTCACGTCTTAAGGGTCAATACCGTGAGCGAGGAAGTTCGAAAAAGCTCACCGTATATGCTGACTCCTTTGAGCCTAGGTACCACCTAATTTTCTATCTGTTCGCTTTTAATGTGGTACCAAAAAGGAGTGGAAAAAGGGAGCTCCGTAACAGTGATCTGTACTTCCTGGATAAATTAATGCATGGTGTGGGTAGGCAGCTCACTGGTGTCCCCTCTACCTAGCATCATCATCAGCTACATGAGGACCACAGCTCGCATGAGAGCCGGCGAAACCTGTTTTGGATTCCCTCGCCTTCTTTCTCTCATTTTTGAGAAACTTAAGGTTCCTCTCGGAACCGAACGAGCTGTTGTCACTAGGGTTACCGAGGAGGTCAATACCGCGATACTTAAATCTTTAGGTATCCCTACTGACTTTGGAGCTTCTTTGGTGCGGGATGTGGGAGAAGCATCGACTTCCACTCAGCCTCCGCATCAACCTGAACCACAGTAGGAAACTCCAGAGATGGAAGCTCAGGAAACTCTTCCTCCTCCCATTCCACGACCACCACCTCCTCCGCGATCCAAGTGGCAAGAGGTACTCAATGCCATCTGCTGTATGGAGACACGGGTCATGGAGCGAATTGATCAAACGGAGCGAAGGATGACAGAGCGTCTAGACAGGCATGATCGCCGTCTACGGGCGATGGAGGATCACTTCAATATCCGTCGTTCACCTACTCCGACTCCTCATCATGAAGAGGGACATATTGGGACATCTCATGGTCCTCAAACAGCTGAAGAGACCATGGATCCTAACTCTGAGCAGCCATAAGGAGCTGTTGAAATCTTTTGTTTCTTTATTCTTCTTTTATCTCGAATTTTAACCTTGAAGTCTTCTTTTTATTTGACTACTCTTGTGCTACTTATGTTTCCTCGTACCCCTTGCTTTATTTTGAACAGAATCTGGATGTTCGTGGGGTTCGTAGTTTCAAATTGCATCACCACTTTTTTATAAGGGGAGTACTAGTTCCTTTTACCTTCTTTCACAATGAGGACATTGCGAACTTTAAGTGTGGGGGAGGGTATTTTGTGTTTCGATTACCTTATGCCTTGATTGTGTCCTAAAGTGCATGTTCTTAGTTCATTATGGCTTGGAAATTTTGGAATTATATGTTGAAATATTGATATGTGGAGAATTTTCTTGAAATTGGGAATGTTAACAGGGAGTTTTGTCCATTTATAAGGGGAAACTGTCAAAATTTCTTCAAAATTTCTCCAAAATTTTTCCAAATAGCCAAAATACCTCAAATATTTGCATTTTTATGAGCCAAATTGTCCCAATTTTAAGTATCTAATTCTTCCAATTGTTGTAATGTTATATATATTTTGGAAAGATTTAACCCTCATTTAACTTGGAATTGGTTATTATGCAATTAGGATTTTTGCATTTTAGAAAGTATATTCGGTTAAGTAAGGAAAATTATGTCTATAATTTTACATGTTTTATAAGATTTCTCATCTTTACTTAATTTCGCAAGTAAGTGATGGATATAGTCAATAAAGGTTATACTTCTCCTTTGATTATTCTTATACATTTTCTAAGAGGGAATCTGTATTTATTGTCCTTTGTTATTAAAAAAAATTAAAAAATTAAAAAGTTTCTACTCCAATGATTCTTGTACTAAGTAACCGGGGGTTGGCATTTACAAATGTCGACATTCGCGTAAAAAGGTACTTGAATTAAGAATATGCATAGCAATTTAAATAAGTGAAATGTTGAGTAACCGGGAATTTTCACCTAAAAGTGTTGATTTTCGCGTCAAAAGGCATTTGTACTATTTAAGTAAAATTAGTGTGAATAAATCCCTTTTAGTTTCAAAGTTTTTGAAAGATGATCATAGGAGGAGGAAGGCTATAAATTGATTATGTGAATTGCTTATTTGTGAAATTAGGTTAGGGTGAGAGATTAAGTTTAACTTGTTAAAATTAGGACATAATTTCCTTTATTTCACTTGATATTATGAGTATTTAGTGCAATCTGAACAATGGCATAAGGATTGACTTCCAAGTTATGAGGAATTAAATTTGAAAAAGTATATGTATTGTTTCACTTCTTGAATCATTGAAAGTGAATATGTGTGAATTGCTTGAGGACAAGCAATGACTCAAGTGTGGGGGAATTTGATAAGAGAATATTTAACGTATATTTTGCACAAGTTTGGCATGAATTTTTGGTATGTTTTGAGAAGATTAAAGCCATAATTGAACACTTTTAGTGATAATTGCTTAAATATTGTTCAAGTATTCAAAACGTGATAAATGAGTGGATTAATGCTTTAACCTGTGATGTTTTGAAGGTAATTGACATGTGAACTTCATAAAGAAAGAGCAAGAATCATTTGGAGGATAAGAACAAAAGAAACTAGGAGCGAAAGAATGAAGAAAAAGGAAGGAATCGAAAATCTGGAAATTGACCAGACAGATCCGAGCTCGGATCCGTACTCAACAAAAGTGATCCGAACCCTCGTCTGTACTTCTGGAGCAATGGATCCGAGGTCAGACGATCCGAGCTCGGATCTATTTAAGAAACCCCTCGGATCATCGATGATCCGAGCTCGGATCCATCTTTACCCCTCGGATCCGAGGCTCGGATCGGCCTCTCTCTTCTGAAAGTGTGGAGCCGAATTTTCTCACTTTTCACACAACTTTCCAGCTAAATTGGTGAGAGAAAACGGTGGCACATGCCTCTGTAACAAAAGGGAAGACAAAATGAGTTATTGACAACTCAAAAACAACTTATCTTTTGACTTCCTTTACAAAAGCTGATGGGTTGAAATTATGAGGGGTAGAAAGTGCCTTTCTACTACTTTTAGGAGAGAAAGATAAAAAATTTGAGGGATACGTAGTTAGTTTTGCTCTGGTCAGAGTTTTCTCTCTAGCTAGAACTTCTTGAGGAAAAACTTGGAGACTTCACTTGTAATTTTCTTTGGTGCAAGACATAGCAGAAATTTGAGGGATTCATCCTTAATTGGCTAAGCTCTCTTTTATTCTTCTTGTACTTGTACTTAATGATGTTTTGCATTAATAAACTTGTGAGTATGATTGTTATCTCAATCATGAATAGCTAAACTTCTTTATCTAGGGAGTAGATGAAACTTATGGCTAAATGATATGAATTTGAATGTGATTCACTCTTGTTGTTTTTTGTATTAACTTGTCTACTTGTGCAGCTGAACTTACTTGTTATTGTTTGATTACCAATAACATGTTATAGTTGTTCTTACTCAACGAGAATTGGTTTTAACAATGGAAACACATAAGTAGAACTTAAGTTGTATGCTCATGAAAATAGAGGTACACTTAAGTGGATTATTTATCATTTCATGAAGGAAATCAGGGTAGCTCTAGTATTTCACCATGAAAATAGGGAAAATTAGCCTGCTCTGAGCCATTTTATCATGAAAATGAGATTTGGTAATATTGGAAATGAATATCTGGTTTAACAAGAACAACAACAAAAGGTAAATTTATTAATTTGTGTTGTTTATGCCATAAGTGGAATCTATATCCCTAGATTTAAGTTTTTTAGTAAAAAGTCTCCAATTGTATCTTTCAAGTTATCAATTCAGAATTATATAAAGCAACAATATTATTTCTCTGTTTAAATTCATTATAAGTCTAAATAATAGAGAAAAATAAGGACCTAGTACTTGTAAACTTTGCTCCTCGTGGGATCGACCCGATACATGCCCTATATTATTGGATTGACCTGTATACTTGCAGAAACGGGTGTATTTCGGAATTATTTTAACTTGTACGTATAGAAAAATCCCGTCACCAAGTCTTGCACCCTTAGAAAATTTTTTGATAAACCAAGGGTAATACTTGACTAATTCTAAGAACTTCAAATTTCGGTAAGATTTTCTGGTCGTTTCCTATTAAACAACTTCCACCTTAATCGAGTCAATAACAATTCCTTCCTTCGATATTATATAACTTAGAAAGGTTATTTCTTTCAATCGAATTCACATTTATTGAACTTAACGAAAGTTGGTGCTCTCTCGAGACTTGTAAAACTATCATCAGGTGTTTTTAATGATCTTGTCAAACCTTAGAATATACTGATATATCATCAATAAATGCCACCACAAATTAATCCAAATACGATTTAAACCCCGATAGAGTAAGGTCATAATTGCTGCTAGTGCATTAGTCAATCCAAAGGGCGTAACTGAAAGTTCAAAGTGTCCCCATCTTGAATTGGGAGTGGTTTTAAACACATCAGTTTTTAGAATTCTCAACCGGTAATAGCTCTACTTTAAATTCAACTTGATTAATACCATGGCCTCTTGCCATTGATCAAAATTCTCGTTTATGTGAGACGACAGAATATTTGTTCTTAATAGCCACATCGCTCAAGTCTCGATGGTCTATATATATATAGCCTCAAACTTCCATTCCAAATATCATGTCCCGTCCCTTAATTGTTAGGTTCATCAAATCTATCAAAAATTTTCTTTCACTAACCCAAATTTCAAAACTTTAATATATCAATTTGGCAATCAAATATTAGATCCCAACTTCAACACTAAGTTCTCCATTTGGTCCCGATCCCTGGTCGTCTCTAGATTTCGGGGTGGTCTATATTTTCAAGTACAATCTCAACCCTGTCTACTACCATTCATGTCTCACCAATAATCTAAAGGTGTGGGACAAAATTTAAATATACATATAAGCCATGAAATCAATTAAAAGCAAAGTACATCTTCATACATTATAGAAAATCATAATAGTTGCATCAAGTTGGGATAGGTTTATCAAATCATTTCAAAAGGGAAAAATGGAAACAATAAGATTATATCAAAACGTGTCAAGTTGTCAAGATACAAAATAACAAAAGACTATCCCTTATACAAAAGATTAAATCTCCAAAAGTGCCAGTCTAGTCTAGGGTAAAACTACAACCTCTATCCCTTGAGTGAAATCAAACCATTTCCACTCATAAAACTTCCACTACTAGGACCCCCTTCATAGCCATTAGCACTAAATACTCCCATCTGGCACTTGATTGCTTTGTAGCGGATCTAATTGGCTGCTGAGTATTTTCTCTTTTTAGAGGTACCAGGGCAATTCGAAAACTTATGTTCGGTACTACCGCACCACAAATATTTTCTTTGCTTTCTCCAGCACTTGATCTCAGTGTGGTTAATCTTACCACAGTATCCACAGTTTGCGTGAGAAGTGACGGCTTGACTGTGACAGCCCCACCTTCCCCTAAGGCGAACCAAAGGGTTCGGCGGACCGCCTGCCCAGCTCTCGCCAGGAGTCGTTCACTCACATAAAATAAAATAAGAAAAGCCTCGAGAATAAGCGAGAACAATACCCAAACTTGAACCATATAAATACATTCATCTCAATCTCAACCACAAGTACAGTCCCAAATGTATACCAAAGCTCTGAATTCACGATACAGTCCACCTTATCCAAGCACTAGAGCGGAAATAAAAGCCAAAACAAAACAATTCAAAACAAAACTAGGCTATTCTATTCTATACAGGCCCCTCGCCCATGCTTGCTACCCCTGTAAGGAAAACAAAAGGCGTGGAATGAGCTAAAAGCCCAGCGAGATTCTATATACACAACCAAGCAGTTAAACAAGGACATTAAGCATGTAATAACAAGTAATCCAGATAACATTTACGATATAAAGCAATAGTAATACATACAAGAAAAGGATACATGCTCACGAGGAGCTATTCGTTCGTTCGTTCATTCATTCGCCTAATATTTTCCTTATTTCTCCGATCATTAAAACATTGTTTGTAAGTGAAAACTCCTTCATTTTCTTGTCGTTCGTTCATTCATTTCATTCCCCAATCTCCGCCAACTTCATGGTCATACTCGAGTATACCAAACATTCACCCAGGGTCACTAATCGCCCGACCGAGTCCCCTTCTGGCTCGAGTCGACCAGTAACAAAGGGCAGGGCCCAGTTCAGCCCGAAGGCTTACATTCATGCACAATTAACATTTAATCATTCAATCATTGAAAATTTCATGTTCGCTTAGGTCGAGTACAATAAAGTACACACTCGCCTAGCAAAAATCATTTTAGCAATCATTGAAACCATTTAACATTTAATCAAACAATCCAAATAGTCATAACACGTCACATAATCATAAGAAACAAAACGTATACAGAACACTCACCTAAACAAGCAAAATAACGTCCAAAGTATTCCTTCCGGATAACACCTTAGTCACCAAGGAACCCTAAGAGTAATCAAGAAAACACATTACGGTTCAACCATCAAAATGTTTGGTGAATCAAAGAAAATCCGAATAACTAATAGTACAATGTATAAGTATGATTTTGGAAGTAAAAAGAGTGCATTTAGTCCAAAAGACATGAGTAAAATAGTTGTAAAACTTATGTCTGCTCTTAAAATTTGAAATCGCCATCTGAGTGCAAATTTGGGCAGCACGCCCTTTGTATTTATCTATTTTCCAGCCATTTATGGCTTCATTATTTTCCTCAATCAGCCCCCAAAATCACATACAAATAATCTCATTACAATAGCCGTTAAAAAGGCTAAAAGTCATTCAATTACAAAACCAAACTAGAAAAGGGATCGGGATTAAGGTTTAAGACAAGGAACAAAATGATAGGTTTGACATCTTTTAGCGTATTGGTCACAACCGAAGCTACACCTATCGGATTGAGGTAAAATTTATACCGTTTCGAAGCTAAGACATAGCTCTACAATTCTTATGAAGATACCGCAATCCAGTTCTCAACGTAACCTAGTCAAATTTACCCAGACAGACCCAGATATTCCAGTTCAAAGCTCACTGTGAAATTCAACTAGCAGTCCTGATTTATTCAGTCATATCTCAGCACACACAACTCCGATTCCATTGATTCCAAAGCTATTCGAAAGCTAGGATACAAGGTTACAATTCTTAAGAAGGCATCAAAAGCTAATTCATTCATCTTCGCAGCCAAAAGAGCCAATTACAGATGCTGATTTCCAGTTTTGGCAGAAACAGAGCAGCAGGGGTAAAATAGTCATTTTATAGGCTACAGTGCTCCGATTGAGCTGAAATTTTACAGGCATAATATACATTCAATTCTCTACAACTGTCATGTTTTGAGCTAAGTCCAATTCGGCCTCCATCATGGCCGAACAACACTGGTCAGAACAGGGCAGAAAAATTCACTATAAATTAAAAATCCACATATCACTACTCATAACCAAGAAATGATGCACAAAATCACCAAAGTGGCAACCACAAGCCACTAATTTCCATCTATTAGAAGCAAAGAGGGGTGTTCTTAGCAAATTTACCTTAGAACCTCAAGGAAAGTGGTAGCTTAGTCTTTCTCCTCCAAATCAACTCCACCAAAGCCCTTAGTTTCCCTTAGTGGTCACTTGTATGGAAGGGTTTGCGATTTGGTCGGTTGGAACTCAAGATTTGAGTGAATTTGGAAGCTAGAAATGGAAGAAGCTCTCTCTTGTTTTCTTGTCAAGAGGTTCGGCCAAGGCAAGGGAAAAATGGAAGGAAAATTGGTCAAAAATTGGTTTTGGTAAAGGTTAATCTTTTTGGTCAAAAGTCCAACTCCCAATCGGTTTGCGACACTTGGCCCTTTGAATGGTTTTAAGCTTATCTTCTCACTTCCAATAATTCATCTATCTAGCTAACCTCTAATCATCTCCTAGTACCATGGAAAATAATATCATTTAATACTTCAGCGCCTAATCGGCAAAATTATATCGCACTAGCGGGTCCCACGTCGAAAAATGCACTTCGAATTAACGTACACTAACTTATACTAGGAAAATGATTTAAAAATTATACTTACTTGTAAAATGTATAAAACATTTAATATTTTCAAGGACAGTATAAAAATATGGGCGAGGAAATAAAATAATACTTGAAAAATGTGAAAATGTTCGGGTTCTCACACTGACCAGTTTGAAAATTTTCTTTGTATTTCTTTCCAATTCTACGTTCTTGCGTAGCAACTCAGTTTTCTCTGTATATTCTTGTTTCCACCATCCTTCCCAATAGTCAGCCAATTTCCTTTGAAATTCTACCTCATTTCGAAGAATGTCCATTTCTTTACGCATTTCTTCCAAAGTTGTCATCTACCAGTTGGTTCAAGTCAAATGCTAGTCTGTCAGGCAAATCAAAGGATCAAAATAAATAGTTATTCATAATGGAAGCTCGAGCCATATTACTCTTTCATTCTTTTGCTTATAGGTTACCCTGAAATATAAATTTTAATCATTCTCTGCTTAATACGGGCGAGCTCTTAAGTCTCCACAAGATTTCTATCATTACTTACAAACACAACAAGATACGAAAACCTTATTCATTAATGTAAAAATTCCATATCTCAGTTCACTCTCCAATACTTGTCTACAAAGTTGTTCGAGAAGAGATCATAACCCCCTTCTCTCACTAGTGCCTTATTGTATCCTTTCAAATCAATCTTACTATTTCGAGATTAGATTCTTAGTGGAACTTAGATAGAGCGAGTTTCAAGAATCATTCCATTTTCACACCTCTCTTGATTCTTAGGTTGGCTTATTGGTTTAGAGCTTTGGTGCACAACCAACCGTGTTAGGACATCAATCGTATGGTTAATAGCAGTAGCTAAGTGATTGTTTTCCTTCATTTCTAGGGTTTCAGTTCGGTCCAGCAATCGCTCCCTAATCATCCTCTTGAGTTTGGGGTTGCTTAACCCCTCGCCCTCGATCCCTTTTTACTTCTTTGGCCACTCGTACATTTAACATTTATAAAGGCATGACATAATATGAGTGCGCATAAAACAAAGTTGAAAAAATAACACTTTGATCATGCAAAACGAAAATAAAAGGGAAGACACCAAAATAATCGCAAATGTGTACAACCCAATCGTAGATTTGAAATCATAAAGCAATAAAATCAAGCGTCTCATAATTAACGTTCAATTGTTTTACAAGGTAGTAAACATAGTCAAGCAAAACACAAAATGCAATGGCCTTTGAATAAACATCACCCCGACTAACTTTGACAAAACCATTAAAGTAGCCTAAGTCACTAGTTTAGTGATTGGTAGATTCAGAAGTCCCTACTACTTCAGTAGGATCATTTCCATTTCCTGAACTAGGAATTTTAATCTCATATCCCTTATCGAGTATCTTGCCATTCTCCACTTGTTCAACCAAGGTAACGCACCCAACCATCGACTTATCCGTCCTGTCTCTAATTTCCTGTACTACCCTGGCATGTCAGTTCTTATTTTTTTAAAGCTGCTCACTAGGAGCCTTTGTCTTTTCCTCACTCCTCAAGTATCTCCGTCTCCACTTCAGGAATTCTAGTAGCCTGGGCATCCACAATTACCCTCAGTTCTCGATTATCCTCCCGAACTACTCTAGTTTCCTCGAATAATCTCCTCTGATTATCGGTTATCGCTAATATCATATTATTTAGGTATAAGTAAGTCCTCTAGTAGTCACACAGAATCCTAGTTTGGCGGAATGAGTTATATCTCCAACGAACTCCCTTAAGCCCTTCTCGACAATGGCCATCGGAATATGTCCCCGAGAAGGTTTAATACCACCGTTACTTTCCGTAACTTACAATTAAAATTAAAAGGTTAAATGGGTCCAATTATGCTAAATAAACTAGATTTAATCATCTCGTACTATCCCACATATCTCTTACAAGATCGAGACTCCCAATTGTTCATTAATTCAAATCTAGGTTCTAATTTTCATTCTCACAAGCGGTCACTTAACTTTCAAACCAGTCCCACAGTCCGACATCCTAAACTTCAAGCTTAAGATACACTACAAAGATCTAAAGCCTGACCTCTGATACCAACTGTGACGCCCCCACTTCTCCCTAAGACGAACCAAAGGGTGTCTGCGGGACGCCTGTCCAACTCTTGCCAGGATTCAGGACAATTCGATTCAAACTTAACTATAATAACCAATAATACAAGTCTAATAAAGAAAGGTCCCTTCCATACTTATATACAAATATCCAGTCTTACACCACGAGTACAAATACATCAATTGTTCAAAAGTCATACAACTGCCCAAAAGATGTTCAATCGATTACAATCGAATCCCTATTACAAAAGTACATCCAAAAGATTTCCTCCGAATTCCACCTCAAATCTATTCCTGTTAAGGAAAACAAATCTACGGGGTGAGCAATCGTTCGTGAGGCCAAGAAACACACATGCAAGCACATTGTCCAAATAACAATCCCATTTAACAAGTAAACAATTGTATTCAAGTAAATAACAATTCGGGCAAGAAAAGTAAACAAAAACAATTCAAGGATATAAGGGCTCTCAGGAGCTAAGTTCCACTTGCGTTGCCATTACTCGATCAATTACCTTCCCGCGATGACACTCCGTTAACCGGGTCGGTATTTTCAAGTCCGTAGATACCCCACTTACCCGTTCCCCTTCCACCATACAACCCCCCACCGGGTCCGAAATTCTATAAAGGCGCTACTATACTAGTAGGCCAAGCAAGATCTCTCCCATAGATTAAGTTTATACAGGTTTTCTCATGACTCACCAAGGATCTCGACCAGTCCCATGTCGGCTCGAGATTAAGGTCGGCCGATGAGTTTGGGCGTCCCCCAGGTCAGGTGTAAGTCGAGGAGATTCACTCCAACGACATATGCAGCCATAGCATATAATTCAATTCAATTCAAGTCAGGTAATTCAAGTCAATTCAGGCAATTCAATTCAGTTCAGGCAATTCAATTTCAATTTATTTAAATGAGAACGAGTGCGATAAAGTACACACCCGACTCAGCAGTTATCAATTTTCAGTTCAGGAGAAGCAATTCACATAATTGCAACAAAACATACACTTGATACTCATCTAGTCAAAAAGGAGAGTAAGAGGCACGATTCAACTACTTAGGCATCCGTTGTGAGGTCCTCTCGAAGGTCCCCTTGAATGTCTAAACAAACAATAGGTATCTATTACACACTATCATTTACAATCCCCAATTATCAAGGAAGATTGCACACTCATACAATCTAAAGAAATCTCATGAAAATGATCCTTAACTTGCTCAAAATTCAAGATCAAAGGTGGTGTTTAACAGCACAAGGAAAAACTAATTTCCTTCGCGAAAACAAGTCAAAAATAGTCAAGTAGTATTGAAGTATAGGGAAGAGTCTCGAAAACTCAATTCCCGTCAAGTTTGAAAATTTTCAGATTTGAGGTGCACTTTTGGAAAAATCGTATCTCACTCTTTGTAGGTCCAAAATTGAAAAACTTGGTACCGTTGGAAAATACTTCCAAAGTACTAAAAGTTCTTAGAAGGGACTTTTCCATGATTCAAAACAAAAGTCACTCAAATTTAGGCTTCAAGTGGCTGCTTTGGACTCCTAAGACAGGTTCAAGGTTGGTTTTTGGCGAACTTTGGAAATTCGGCAAAATTCGCAGAATGCGAACTAACCTTTCAAATTTGGAACTCAATTAGAGCTACAAGAAAAGTTTAAAACACAACAAATGGAACAAGAATTGGAATTTGAGCGCCAAGATATGGCAGCTCAAAGTTGCTGAAATTTCCTCACAAAACAAAGATTTTTCAGATTTGAAGCTTGAACTTTGGGACTTTAGTTGGGCATCGAAACGGACTTGGAATGGCACCAAATTTGGTAGTATTATCCTACCATATAAGGGATATTCCTCTGTCAAATTTCATAAAAAATTCATACGGGAAGTCAGTTAATAAAGCCACTAAAGTTCCAAGAATTTCGAAGGCAAATCTGCCTTGTACTTCCATTTTCCTTTTTTAACTTTGGGTCAGTGAAATCTTCTCAAACATGGTTCATTTATGAAGCCAAGGTCTAAGAAACATCCAAAATACTTTTGGTAGGTGGTTACCGCCAAGAATTTCAAAATAACAAGTCCCAATCAAGATTGGCCATTGATCAGTCCAAAATGAGGGTTTTCAAGCAATGATGCAGATCTGTAATTTGGTCATAATTCACTCAATTCAACTTGGAATTGAGTGTGGTTGGTGGAGTTGGAAACTACATTCATAAGGCTACAATTTCACAGAAGAAATCGTTTAAAATTATGTCCATAACTAGCTCATATTCGAGCATCAAGTTGCAGCTCATAACCTGCACTCCAGTAATTCAGGGAAACAGGACAGGCATCTTCAAACGATTGGTACGGTTCACTCAGGTGGAATAAGGGAAGGCAGTTTATACCGTTGGAAAACTAGAAGTGTCTAGTTGCTAATGCCACAAATGGTACTCGATTTCGACGTCGGAGCAAAGAGTTATAGTCGTTTGAAATTTGCTGCTAGAGCAATTCGGGACACAATTTCCAGTTTTGAAACTCTTTCGAAATCTAAACATTTATCCATCCAAATCAATTGATTTTTGGTGGAAACGTTCCAAACAACCTATACAACATATTTACATCAAAATCAAGTCAATTAGACCACAAAAATTGCACCAAGAGGCACGGCCAAGGCAGGGGCAGAACCGGCAATTATTTCCTTTTGTTTCCTTTGAGTTTTCTTTTCACCATTCAACTTATAATCAATTGTTTAACCACTAATTCAACATAAACAACACCTAATATCATCACATCAGTTCATCAAATCCATTGTGGGATTTCATAGAGCCCACTCACAAGATTTCCAACAATATAGAGCTACCCACATGCATCTATGAGATTACAAGTGCAATATAACTTACATAAACTAAGATTCAAGGGTTTGATCATTAATTACCTCTTTAGATGATTAAATAAAAAATTTTTGGTCCTTTGAAGCTCAAGAAAACCGTGCAAAAGAGGCTCCTTTCCTAGCTTAAGTTGATCTCCAAGTTATTTGCAAGGTGTAGTGTGAATTTGAGGTGATTTGGTGCAAGAAAGTGAGGTGAAATGAAGAAAATTTTTGGTCTTCTTCTCCAAGGTGATGCATGGCTGTTTGAGTGAGAAAGAGCGAGTTGTTGCAGCTGCAAAAGCTTCTTGAGGAAGCTTAAGAATGTGCGGCCAACAATGCTCCAAAAATCAACTAGGAATAGTGCGGGTTCGCGCGCGTTTCTTTTCCGATTCTTCTCGGGTTTATTTCACTTGTGCACTATCCCTCTAATGCACTTTCTTAAAACATTATAATTATTCACTCTTAGTAGTCTAGAATAAATTCTTTAAATCTCCAATTAACTGCTCTGGCTCGATATACGTGAACTTTCGATTCGTGTACGATGCGGAAAAATTTCTAAAGAATTCTTATAACGATAGTATAACTAACTATTACTTGAGTACTTAAACATAAAAATACCTATTTTAAAACTAATGTATAAGTCTTCAATTTCCAAACTCATTGTACCCTCAAATCGATTATTGCTTCCGAACGCGAATTCACTATTCTCGCTAAACGAGTTTCCCAAAATTTAATTTTTATAACAAGCCATTTTAGAAATACATGTAAGCCATAGTTTCATATAATTGGGTCTAAAAAAGTTGAAATAAAATATTCAGAGCAAATGACCAATTAAATATTTAAATAAGCCAGTAATAGGAGTTTAAAATAAGTAAATTTGCGGATCCTCACATGAGTCTAGTAGTACTTTCTTAAATCTCCAATAAATTGCATCAGCGAATCTTTCGGAAAACTATCGACGCGCTAGTGGTATGCACTTAATTAGAACTCATTCACCTTTAATTCCCCAATTAACTTTTCTTAATCTACTATTGATCATTCTTGATTTCCCCAAGATAATTACACTCTCGAATAGAATATTACCTCGAAACACATGTACTTATTATTTCTCACTTAAATGAACCTCCGAAAATTAAATTTGCTAACGGGACTTGTAAAACATAAGGAAGACATTGTTCCATATGAAGGAACTTAAAATGGTTGAAATAAATTATTTGGAGAAAATATGTGAATAAATATTTAAATAAATCAATAATATTCGATAAAAATAAGAATTTTTTTTTGAGTGCTCACAATCTGCTCCTTCGTCTGTGAGTTGAAAAGCCAAGTCTTGTGGCTGTGTGTGGTCATAACTCAGTGGACGGATTATAACTCCAGTAACTGTGTTTTGAATTTTCTTGATTGAGGAACTTATGGACAAAAGCAATCAGTTTTCTTCTCATCCGTGAAATTGAAGTGATGTGAACCACGGATGTTGGGGTTTCATTATCTTGTTTTTTTTATGATTTGGGTTTGTTTTCTTGGAGATTTGGGTCGAAGTTTCAACAAGTGTTCATATCATTTTGTTGCGTTTTTATCTTTCCTCTCTCCCTTGTCCCAAGTTCGTGCATTTGGGTTTAGTTGTCGAATTAGTTAAGTCTTGCTTGGATTTCTCAGCATGAATCCGTCTAGCCTGAATAAGAAAGATGCTGCAACAGTAAAATTGCATGAAGAAAGAAAGCCATCGAACCAAATGCATGAAAACTTCCAGAAATTGTACTTTAACCCCTGATTTTTCAACTAATGCTACTATGGTCCAGACAATTGGAAAATTTAATCAATTTTGCCCCTTTAAAATATTATTTTTCTTTGGTATGATTTAATGTGATTTTTTGATAGATTTTTAGTGAATTTTGGGATGAAATTTGAAGGTATAATGATCTTTGATAGATTTATAGTTTTGATTTGGATTTTAGTAAAAGTTTGGGAAATTTTGTTGTTTAATCATAGTAAATAGGTTTTCATTTATTTTTTGTGAATTTTATCATTTGGGTTTGGTAGGCTTCATCTTAAACCCTTAATTTTAATTTCTTTTAATTTAGACCCCTAATATTTGTAAAAACAATAATTTGGCCCCTCAAACTTTTTAATTTATTTCAATTAGGTCCCTGCTTGTTCTGATTTCTTGAATATAGGTTGTTTGCTTCTATTTAAATGTTTTAGTTAATCAATCTCGTGATCATTTCCACATTTTGTCTCATGTTATTGCTTTTATTTGTGAATTAAAATGATACCTTGACCATTTTATTGCTTTGGAGGGTAAATAAGAAAATTTCATTGCATTAGACCATCAATTCAAGGGAGGTACACTCCACTCCTTTATATTGATTTTTACTTGATTCAATGTATTCCTATGTAATTTTATGTGTGTAATTGCATACTTTTTGAATATTTTTATTTATTTAGTCGCTTTATTTGTTTTAATTTAATATATTTATTTTAATTTAATTTTTGATTGTTCGAAAGGCTATTAAATGCCAAAATTGTAATAGTTAAGAGGTTCAACATATGTATTTAGATAGAATATGTAATAGTTCGATATTTATTTTATTTTTTATTTTATTTCTTCCCCTTTAGATTGTAGTTAGGGCCCCTAAATGTAATAGTTAGGCCTCTATTTGTTTTATTTGTTTTGTGTGTTTTGCATGCCTGTGTGTTACGTGTTACTCGCTTTTTTAGGGTTGTTGCATCTAGATATCATGTTTACGTGTTATGTATTATATGTGATTTATGTGTTTATTTGTTTTATTATGTTTCACATGATTTATTTGATTGTAATAAATGTATGACGTCACCACACTAGTCCAACGCTAGTTGTGGCGTCCCTTTTTCTGATTCTACATTAGTCCAATGCTAGTTGTGGCCCCTTTTTTCGATTCCACATTAGTTCAACGCTAGTTGTGGCCCTTTTTTCTAATTTCTCGCTAGTCCAATGTTAGTGAGAACTTATAGACATGTGCTAGTCTAACGCTAGACCCTTAGGGACCATCCATGCGCTAGATCATGCTTGCGCGACAATCACGACATTTCATGCATATTTTCTATTTTTTAGGATTTTTATCATTTTTTGCATGATATTTCTCCTGTATATATATCCCTTATCTCCATGTATGAAACATGACATGTAAACTTGCATTCTATTTAAGAATTAGAATTAGGTTAGTACATTTTGTTTGATTAGATTAGGGAAATTACTCCTTGAATATGGGATATAGACGAGTATGGCTTTCTAGACTTAGCATGCACATATTCCCTATATTAAAGGGAAAATTAAAGTCACGAATATTAGCTCTATGTACCTGTTATGATGCATTCCTTTAGATCATGTATATTTATATATCATTATTTTCTTTCCTTTTCTTTTCTTCAAGTCTCATTGTTGAATATTCGTGACCTCTTCAAAAAATCACTTTTGGTAGTCGCAATTAATGCGATTTGCACCAATTAAAATTCGAAAAGACATATTGACCACCCGATATCCTCTTAGATTTAGGTTTTGCATCCATATAGTAACATCCAAATGTGATAAATGCTTAGATTAAAATAAGAAAATCTTTGACTAAATCACGCAACTAGCCTTGGTTAGGTTGGAAGGATGTTTTGGATTTTATCCTTACCTTCCTTTTTTTCAAATGTGACTCCCGACCCCTTATCTCTTGATTTTCGTAGATTTGGAGTTGTTTAGAAAGGTTTCTCTATCTTTTTATTTAAAATTCATTTTAGATGACTTGGTACACCTTAACTCAATACCAAGTAACGACTCCTATTTTTTAATTAAAAAACCTTTTGAAACTATTATTTTTGGGTCAATATCGTTGCATTTGTTTTAGTCTCATTTTAGACCCATTTCTTATTTATTTTCTAAAAATCAAAAACTCATTTTTCAAATCAAAAGTAATAAAAAATTCATTTTTTTAAAACCTGTAATTTTATTTAACATTTTTCATCAAAAATGGGGCGTAACAGTTTGGCGACTTCACTGGAGATTTAGAGAATCCGAGCATTTGATTTAGTCAAACTTTTTCTTCTTTTAACCTTCTTATATATCACATTTAGAGGTTTTAGATTGCATCCTTTTCTTTTTAGGGTTTCTTGCATCTAACACGCACAAACATCTCAATATCCATGTGCGCGATGATTTACTTTTATTTATTTATGTTTGTATCGTGCTTGCATCTTGGGGAGGGAGGATAGCCACCTTAGAACCTTCAACCACATTTGATGGTATTTAAATCCCTCCCTTCAAAATGAACACTTCATATGTGTATACGTTTTACTTTATAACTCCTCATTTCTTTTTTACTTTTAGTGGTTGTCACACCATTCCACCCCGTTAGGATTAGGATCGATCCACTTGGACATGTGACCGTGGCACGATGTGCACGTAGCAATGTCTGAGGGATCACTCGAACCACCGACTCTTAGGCTTTGGGATTGATGACCTTTCGCCTTTGGTTTGAAGGTTTGGGAGTCTGAAAGCCTTATCGAGTGTAGATGCATTAGTAAGCTAAATCTCATACATCCATATTAGAAATTACCTAGAATAGAGTTGACCGTACCCAACTAAGAACACTAGACACGAATGAAGGGATTCCACCCCTTTTTCCTTATTTTCCTTTTTGCTTTTGTATCATCTAATTGCCTCAACGTGTTATGTGTTGAACTAACATTTCCTTGTTTTATCATCTTTTGCATCCACAAATGTTAGAAAAAAAAATTCTAGCATGATATTCTTTTAGAACCTACCTTCTTAGATAAGTTATTGCACATTTAAATTTCGATGTATTGCAATCGTAGGTTAATAATTGCACATCATTTTAGACCCACCCTGGCATACGAAGGGTCTCTTAGGTCATATTTTCATTTCAAATTGCATATTTAATCGTTTTGATAAACTGGCATCATGCATCAACCTTAGAAAGGAATGCCATTCAGGAAATCCCACGTTAGGAATAAGTCACCTTGTGTCTCGGATATGTAATCCAATGAGACTTGCATGTTTATATTTCTTGTACTACCCTAGGGGCATTCCTGTTGGTTATGATCCTCAAACCATTTGTACATATCATTCTGGAAGTCCTGGCCACTCTACCGGCAATTGTCGGGCACTAAAGTATTAGATTCAAGACATGATTGACGTTGGGGACATAATTTTAAGGAAAAGATGTGAGTCAGAGCCAAATGTCAGCAAGAACCCTCTTCCTGAACATAAAAACATTTTAGGGGCCATTACCACTGACGAGGAGTTTTTGACGAGTTTGCCAAATACATTGTAGGGGAGAATGAAGTAATCAAAATAGTCCAGAAGCCTTATGTACTTGAAAGAACCATCCAAAACTGGACTGCAAATCACATTCCATCCTGAAGGGAATTTTGGTAAATCTAGGGAATTGCTGTTGGTTGATAACTATGAAAGAAATCATTCAAATTGATCACCTTTTGTCTTTCCGTTTCGTAAATAGTTTTGATTCAAATGTCTTTTCAATACAATTTTTATGTTAAATAGCGTATTATGACTTTTGTCCTCTATTTGAAACTCAATGAAATGCACAGTGTTCATATTCTAATTGTTTTACTTACGCATTGTTGTATCTATCTCATTCTTTTCAGATGGCCAAAAATAAAACATATTGACCCTTTGGATATCACCATTTCGGAATTTGATGACTGTAATTTCGATATCTCTCACGAATTGAAAATTCAAGACGAGAGCGGTAACGAGAAAGAATCTGAGTTTTTGTTAAAGAATCTTGAACAGTATGAAGAGAAATCCAAACCGAGTTTAGAAGAAACAGAAATCATTGATATTGGCACTGGGGTCAACGTCAAAGAAATAAAAATTAGCATTCATTTGAATGAGAAGTAAAAAATGTGTTACAATAAGAAGGGCAAGCCACGACTATTCGAAAAAGAAGATAAAGTGTTGAAACAAATTTACGAATACAAAAGGAGGCCAAAGGCAAGTTTGCCCCAAGTTGGTAAGGCCTTTTATCGTCAAAAAAGGTATTCCCTGGTGGAGCTCCTGTTCTAGCAGGAATGGATGGATAAGTTTTTTTTTCAACCAATCAATTCGGATATGTGTAAGGAATTCTTCATCTGATAAATGGAAGTTTCCTTTCAAGGATAATGTGAAGAATGGAATGAAAAGTCAGGCCTTCTACCTTTCTAATCAAACCTTCTATCCCTAGTTATCCTTTTTGAATCTTCAAAATAAATTATTTTCGTTTACCAACCCTTGAGAATCGCAAACCCCACATTAGGACAAATTTAGTTTTGAAAAAGAAAAGAGAAAAACCCCACACTGAGGCAAATTTAATTTTTGAAGGTAGGCCAAAAGAAAAGGAAATGAACAAAAGAAAATCTCAATTAAAAATAATTTGGGGCAAATTTTGAAAATTTCAAAAGATGAATGGAATGATAGAAAGCCAGAAAAAAAGAAAGAAAAAGAAAATTAAAGAGAAGAGAACCTCAGTGAAGAATAAATTGGGGACAAGTTTTGATTTAATCTTAAATAGGGTTGGCACAACAGTGCGATTTCACATCATTTAAACACTTATAAAATTTGCCTTCAAATCTTAACCTTTTCTAAGCACTCCACCAGACCCCATTATAAAAACTGAAAGTTCTGACTTCCGTTTTTCGTACTATCTCTTTTAGAAAATTTTCTAATCACATGGCAAATGATGTCAATACGCCTTCACCAATTTTGCAAAGGAAGGTTTGTCGCACTGATGCTATCATTTCTTAAAATACACTTTTGAATTGATAAAGGCTATTGGCAAGATTGGTTCATTAGGTGAAAACCCGAAATAGCGCTAATGTAGGGTTTTATGAGAAAAAGTGAGCTTGGATTTGAAGGGATGGTGACTCAGTTCATTGGAATTTCTCTTTACATTGTGATTCTGTTGCTAAGCATTGAACTCCGAAAGAACAATATCAAAACGGTCAAACGTGGTATTTTATTCGAGAATCAAAGTATTTTGGTTCATCAAACATAAACCTTTGAGTGTACAGGTTCATTTCTTTAAAATCAATTTTCTATCAATAAAGGTAAATTGCTGCTTTTATGTTACTTGGATTTTCATCATTTTTGTGTACATAAAATATTTTTCTTGTGTTTTATGGTCTCAATTATTCCTTTGAGTTTATCAAATGGCAATCCCTCTGATTTATTGAAAATCCCTAGATACCAAATGTTATACTTCATTAGCGTTGGAAGTCAACGGAATTTGATACAGTTCACAGAGCAAAGTTGCGTTTTTGCAGCATCGAGGGGAGAACATCATAATACTCCTGTTTACACGTTTCTTAAAAGTTAGACAGGTCGAATGGTGGTGGTATTATTTGTTCTTTCTCTTGCAAGTCTATACGTATTTCAAATAACAAAATTTGGGCAAATTTTTTATATAATTGTGGAATGTCGCCCAAGAATTGAATATTCATGGTTCAAACTGAAGAAAAGGTGTGAATCAAAGTTCTAAAGAGGAGCAACAATGCCATAGTACAAAACGAATGATCGGTTGCACAATAATTGGTTGAAATTGGGGCAAATTTTGTGAAACGATTCTCCAGATGAGTATTTAAAAACTTTTCCATGCACTAACGCTTCCTTCAAGCAATTTAATTTCCTATTGGTGAGTCTCAATGTCCGCCGCGCACCCTTTTACCTCCTTTCTTGACAATTTAATTTCCCGTTGGTGAGTCTCAACGTCTGCCGCGCACTCTTCTATCCCATTTCTTGGAGCATAATCGCGTCTCTCCGCGCATCTTTTTTTAATTATGTCAATTTACTTTACTTGAGTGTTTTATCTAAGCAGGCTTAGGTTGTATTCCACTGACCGTTTTATCTTATTGGGTTTGGATTTTATCTCACTGACCGTTTTATCTTGTTGGGTTTGGGTTTTATCCCACTAATTTCTGCAAGTTTGGGTTATATCCAACTGACCGTTTTTTATCTTGTTGGGTTTGGATTTTATCCCACCAACCTCGGTAGGTTTGGGTTGTATTCCACTGACCGTTTTATCTTGTTGGGTTTGGATTTTATCCCACCAATTTCGGCAGGTTTGGGTTGTATCCCACTGACCGTTTTATCTTGTTGTACTTAGGTTGTATCCGACCAAACTCGGCAGGTTTGGGTTTTATTCCACTGACCGTTTTATCTTATTGGGTTTGAATTTTATCCCACCAACCTCGGCAGATTTGGATTGTATTCCATTGACCATTTTATCTTGGCAAACTCGGGTTTTATCCCACTGACCAATCATCACGGCAGGCTCGAATTTTTATTCCACTGATCGATATTATGGCAGGCTCGGGTTTTATACCACTGATCTTTTTATGTTTACATATTCCAGCTCACGGCAGAATAACTACAGGCAAGTATTTGGTATCTACGTATTTGTCTCGAATCTTTTCGAAATTCAGACAAAGAGGGGCAAGGTGTAGACACCAAAATTTTCATTTTATTTAATTCAATTTTAGCTTTATTTCTTATTATTTATTTTTGTTTTTATTTTATTTTATTTTATTTTAGTTGACTAGGCTTGCAAAATGATAGTGTTTATTTATTTTAGTAAATTAGGTTCATCATTTTTTCTTTTTAAAACATTTTTGCATTAAATTTCTAAAAAAAGAAAAATCTCACAAAAATTTGTTTTCTATCTTTTTAAGTTCAATTTCTTCCAAATAAAATTTGTAAGGTAATTTTGTTTTGAAAAATAAAATAAAAGAAAATGCAAAAATATGTGGAACACATGTACAATAACTAGGTGGAGTACATGCAAATGGGACAAGTGTCCTCATTTTTTATTGACACCACAACATCTAGAGGATAGGTGGTTAAGACAAGTGTAGGAAGCTAGGAAAATTCTGGAAAAACAAAAAAAAAGGAAAAAAAGCCAGAAGAAAGCTGGAAAAGACTATGGGCAAGAAAGGAAAGGAAAAAGGAAGAGTGAAAGGAAAAAGGGTTTCGGGGGGAAGCAAAAGGAAGAAAAAAACAAGGGCTGAACAAAAAAAAAGGGGAGACTAAATGGAGAAGAAGAGGGGGAGAAAAATTGCAGAGAGATAGAAGGAACAGGAGGGAAACAAAGGAGGGAAGAAGGAAAACATGAAAAAGAGGGTTTTGGGAAGAAAAAGAAAGGAGAAGAGGGGAGCTTCGGGGGAAGAGGAAACAAGCAAAGGAGGAGAGGAAAAGAAGAAAAAAGAAGAGAAAGGGAGGAGGAGAGAGTCTGGAAGGAAGATAGAGAGATCGCAGTTGAGCAAGAGAAAATAGGAGAGGAAAACCTTTTTCCAGAAAACTTGCAAAACAGGCTGATCATCCGGCCACTTTGGGGGTGATTTTCTTGTTAGTTTCAAGCTGGTTTGGGGATTCTTTTGGTTTCTACACTTTTTCTGGTTGTAGAAGAGAAAGTCTCCTTTAGGAAATTTGTGGTAAAAATGCCTTTCAAGCCTTCAAATTTGAGGTTGAAATTCCAGGCTAGCGTTTCTTCATCAAAGTCTGCAGTCGGTCTCTTTCAATTTCTGTCGAGTACGATCACTTTCTTGCGGGTTCCCGCTAAGGATTCAAGTCCAAAGGTAGTGAAACAGGTAATCTTCAACCCTTTTTCTTGTTCGTTTCTATCTCAAATGGACCAAATATGCTAAACTGAAATCTGGTGCTTTGCTTATTTGCTGGGTTTTGCTAAAACCAAATCTGCATTTTTCCTAGGATGATTAAAGTTTTATTTGCTTTGATTAGAACTGGATTTCCCCTAGTTGCGCAAGGTTACCGTTTCTTGTTGTTTCTTCTTCCTTCCTTCCCGTTTCATGTTGACCAAGAATCTGCTCCTTCGTCTGTGAGTTGGAAAGCCAAGTCTTGTGGCTGCGTATTGGTCATAACTCAGTGGACAGATTATAACTCCAGTAGCTGTGTTTTGAATTTTCTTGATTGCGGAACTTATGGACAAAAGCTATCAGTTTTCTTCTCATCCGTGAAATTGAAGTGATGTGAACCACAGATGTTGGGGGTTTCATTATCATGTTTTTTTTATGATTTGGGTTTGTTTTCTAGGAGATTTGGGTCGAAGTTTCAGCAAGTGTTCATATCATTTTGCTGTGTTTTTATCTTTCCTCTCTCCCTTGTCCCAAGTTCGTGCATTTGGGTTTAGTTGTCGAATCAGTCAAGTCTTGCTTGAATTGCTCCGCATGAATCCGTCTAGGCTGAATAAGAAAGATGCTGCAATAGTAAAATTGCATGAAGAAAGAAAGCCATCGAACCAGATGCATGAAAACTTCTAGAAATTGTACTTTAACCCCTGATTTTTCAACTAATGCTACTATGGCCCAGACAATTGGAAAATTTAATCAATTTTGCCCATTTAAAATATTATTTTTCTTTGGTATGATTTAATGTGATTTTTGGATAGATTTTTAGTGAATTTTGGGATGAAATTTGAAGGTATAATGATCTTTGATAGATTTATGGTCTTGATTTGGATTTTAGTAAAATTTTGGAAAATTTTGTTGTTTAATCATAGCAAATAGGTTTTCATTTATTTTTTGTGAATTTTATCATTTGGTTTGGTAGGTTTCATCTTAAGCCCTTAATTTTAATTTCTTTTAATTTTGATCCCTAATAATTGTAAAAATAATAATTTGACCCCTCAAACTTTTTAATTTGTTTCAATTAGGTCCCTGCTTGTTCTAATTTCTTGAATATAGGTTGTTTGCTTCTATTTAAATGTTTTAGTTAATCAATCTTATGATCATTTCCACATTTTGTCTCATGTTATTGCTTTTATTTGTGAATTAAAATGATACTTTGACCATTTTATTGTTTTGGAGGGTAAATAAGAAAATTTCATTGCATTAGGCCATCAATTCAAGGGAGGTACACTCTACTCCTTTATATTGATTTTTACTTGATCCAATGTGTTCGTATGTGATTTTATGTGTGTAATTGCATGCTTTTGGAATTATTTATTTATCTAGTAAATTTATTTGTTTTAATTTAGTATATTTATTTTAATTTAATTTTCGATTGTTTGAAAGGCTATTAAATGCCAAAATTGTAATAGTTAAGAGGTTCAAAGATATGTATTTAGATAGAGTATGTAACAGTTAGGTATTTGTTTTATTATTTATTTTATTCCTTTCCCTTTAGATTGTAGTTAGGGCCCACCCTAATGTAATAGCTAGGGCTCTATTTGCTTTATTTACTTTGTGTGTTTTGCATGCCTGTGTGTTGCGTGTTACTCGTTTTCTTAGAATTGTTGCATCTAAATATCATGCTTACGTGTTATGTGATTTATGTGTTTATTTGTTTTATTATGTTTTACATGATTTATTTGATTGTAATAAATGCATGACGTTACCACACTAGTCCAACGCTAGTTGTGACCCTCCTTTCTAATTTCTCGCTAGTCCAATGCTAGTAATAACTTATGGACATGAGCTAGTCCAACGCTGGACCCTTAGGGACCATCCACGCACTAGATCATGCTTGCGTGACAATCACGACATTTCATGCATATTTTCTATTTTTTAGGATGTTTATCATTTTTTGCATGATATTTCCCCTGTATATATATCTCTCATCCCCATGTATGAAACATGACATGTAAACTTACATTCTATTTAAGAATTAGAAATAGGTTAGTACATTTTGCTTAATTAGATTAGGGAAATTACCCCTTGAATATGGGATGTGGACGAGTATGGTTTTCTAATCTTAGCACGCTTGTATTCCCTCTATTAAAGGGAAAATTAAAGTCACGAATATTAGTTCCCTGCACCCGTTATGATGCATTCCTTTAGGTCATGTATATTTGTATATCATTATTTTCTTTCCTTTTCTTTTTTCAAGTCTCATTGTTGCATATTCTTGACCTATTTAAGGAATCACTTTTGGTCATCGCAATTAATGCGATTTGCTCCAATTAAAATTCGAAAAAGACATATTGATCCCCCGATATCCTTCTAGGTTTAGGTTTTGCATCTATATAGTAACATCCAAATGTGATAAATTCTTAGATTAAAATAAGAAAATCTTTGACTAAATCACTCAACTAACTTTAGGTAGGTTGAAAGGGTGTTTTGGATTTTATTATTGCCTTCTCTTTCTTCAAATGTGATTTCCGATCCCTTTGCTCTTGATTTTCGCAGACTTGGAGTCGTTTAGAAAGGATTTTCTTTATTTTTTATTTAAAATTCATTGTAGGTGACTTGGTACACCTTAATTCAATACCAAGTGGCGATTCCTATTTTTTAATTAAAAACCCTTTTTAAACTATTATTTTTGGATCAAAATCATCACATTTTTTTAGTCCTATTTTAGACCCATTTTCTTATTTATTTTCTAAACATCAAAAACTCATTTTTCAAATCAAAAGTAATCAAAAATTCATTTTTTTAAAACCTGTAAGTTTATTTAACATTTTTCATCAAAAATGGGGCGCGACAGTACACACTCACCTATGAAATGTCAAATCAAGTGTTTAGCAAATTTCTAACAATAAAGAGCATGGAACATGCAATTGGAACACCACTGCATTTAGAAAAATTAACTTTTCTCTGTAAAAGGATCCATAGGTTCACTTTCGAAACCTGTTATCAATAGGGTAAGTGAACTAAAGAAGTTCACCATTTTAAAACATTTGAATAAAGTAGTCGAACCTCCAAGTGCAAGTTTTTAGTCAAAAGTATCACCTATCCTTGCTCAAACCATAAGGGAAAACTTTTGGCTCTAAAGTCAAAAATACAAATTTAAACTGGACAAAATAAGGTTTCAAATGAGACAAAGATATAGTAAGGTGATATAATAACATCTATTTTTGTCAAAACATTCAACAAGCGACTCGAGAAGAAAAGTCACTCGTTCTTTAAAAACACCCTAGTTTTAAATGAAAACCCACGTATAAGTAGTGATCTAGGGGTTAACAAGGCATAATAGTCTAAATGTGCCGACCCCACCTTCCCCTAGGGCGTACTCCAGGGTTTAGCGGTCCGTCTGCTTAACTCTTGTCAGGACTCAGTCATTCACTTCAAGAAAATAAGTTGCAACTTCGAAAGGAAAAAAAAACAAGAGTTCTAAACTTAAAAATGTACATTCATGCTTAAGTTAAGCTCCAAGGTTCATACATTTCCAAATATCTCAAAATATTTAACATTTTAGATACATTCAACCCTAATCGAATACTAGCGCGAGTACAATTGTAAAAATTCAAAAAACTAGACAATGCTAGCCTGTACCAGCCTCACGCCCTCGCTCGTACCCCCTGTAACGAAAACAAAAGATTCTAATAGAGTGAGCCAAAACTCAGTGAGGTTCTAAAACTTCATGCAAATCCAAGTAGCAAGTTGGTCATTATGTAAAACTTGAAGTTCAAAGTATCAAAGTAGCGAACATAAGAGTTCATAAAAGTGGGCAATAACAATTCAAATTAGTAATCATTCAATATCCAACAATTCTAGGTGAAAGGATACAGATGGCTCTCAAAAACCAAATTCCCACTGCATTACTTGATTCGAACCCATTAATACTCCGTCAACATTTGAAAAAGCAAACCATGACCGTAGATCTCCACTTTACACTAATTTCCATCCACCAATCAACCCCCTACTGGGCCCAAAATCCAAAATAAGAGTGATGGTAATACTCGAATATACTGAATCCAGTGGACCATATCCAATGGATTATAAATAAACAATAAACAATGAACAGTATCTATAGTTCGCCAGTCTCTTCGACCAAACCCTTATTGGCTCGATTCAACTTACTAGCCAATAGGGTGAAGATAAAAGCCGTGAGACGGGATGAGAGGCACCTCCCACTCAGATTGAGTGTGGTAAATGCTACCGCTTAACACTTACAAGTCAAGCACAATCACAAACTAGTAAACAATAAACAGTAAGAAATAACATTAGGGCAAGTGCGATAAAGTACACCCTTGCCCGTCCAACAAGTCAAGTATTTCTTTCAAATATCAAGTTCAATCATGCACTTGGAAACACTCACCAATAATTTTATTTCTTTTCAAAACCACGTCCAAGGTTAATTCCCTACTTGGAGTCCAAATCTGCGATAAAATATCATTGAACAGTTTGAAAACAATTAGGGTTCAAAATATAAGAGTTTCGCTTAAAGAAAAGTAAATAAATGAAACTCGTTGAAGTTGTATTCATTTCACTTATCAAACTCTAGAAAATTCATGCTCGCTTGTTTGGTTTCGATAAAGAAGCGATTTAACACTTTTAAATTCGTAACTTGTTTTAAAAGACGAGGAAAACATATTTATATTGGTCGCTACTTTTGCTTTTTAAAGGGTATGAGTTTTGGCAAAATTTCAGCTTATGTACCTGTACTTGTGAGGACCCGTAAAATCTCCTTATTTTTATATCATTTTATTCTATTTCTTTTCATGCATTTTCTTTATTTTATTTTACTACCTTAATTTTCTAGACATTTTATAAGTGAATATAGTTTTCTAAAGCATTTTTCTAGTATAAGTTAGTTCGGGTTAGTTCGGAAGTGTATTAAGGACGTGGGACCCGCTAGTGCGATATAATTTTGCCGATTAGGTGATGAAGTATTAAGTGATATTATTTTACAAGGTGTTAGAAGATGATTAGAGGTTAGCTAGATAGATTAACCATTAGAAGGCAAAGGATTAGAGAAAACTCTAGAAAGGCCAAGTGTCGCAAAACCATTGGATGTTGGACTTGACCAACCTTTCTTGCCTTTACTAAAACCTAATTTTGACCCAAAATCTCATCACTTTCTTAGCTCTCTTGGCCGAAACTTTGAGGAAGAAAAGGAGAGAAGAGACTTCATCTTGCACTTCAATTTCTTGCTACAATCTTGAGTTTCAACCGTAAATTTTGCAAATCACTCCATAAAAGCTTCTTGCTAGGAAGGATTAAAGAGGTTGGTGGAGTGGTTTTGGAAGGGAAAGCACTAAGCTACCAATTTTCTTGGGGTTTTAAGGTATCTTGCCTAGAACTTCCTCTCTACTTCAATTGATTGTTAATTGGTGGGGTAAAGTTGTTAAATATGTGGTTTGTGAGAAAGTTCAAGGGTTGAAGTAGGTTTATGGTAATTTTCAGATTTTAGAGTGAAATTTCTGCCCTCATGTGATGATTGATGGTTAACCATGGATTGATAGATTTGTTATGTGTAGTATTGAGCTTGTATGTGCTAGTTTCACTTGCCAAAGGAAATTTTCAGCTTGTATACTTAAATTTCAGATTAGGGTTTTTAATTTTGAGCATGATTAGGGTTAGTTTTAGAGCTACCAATTGGTTGTAATTGAAGGGTATTGAGACCCTAATGAGGTGTGTTTAATAGCTTGTGGTTTATGTGTGAAATTGTGGCTGAAATGAGATGAGAGTTGGGTGTTGATTAGGTTGGAAAAGTAAAGGAAAAACAAGGGAAGTGCTGTCAAAATTTTCGCAGAAATCCTTGAGCAGTTTTGGGAATTTGGCTATATATTTTTGTAGAAATATCGGAATTGAGTTCCGTTTGTTGAGTTTTAAACTAGATTCATAGATCTATAAACCATGAAAATTTCAGAACCAGTTTCTGTTTGTACGAATTATGGTGATTTTCCAAAGTTGACTGAAATTACGTACCTGTTCTGTCTTTTACTGGATGAAGCTGCGACTTGAGGCTTGAATTTGACTGACTTGTGATCTGAATCTCATAAATATGTCTTATGAGAAATTATACCCCTTTGAGTCTATTTTCCGACGTATAAAGTTTATCAATTTTGGACTTAAGAATCGTGAGATATGATTTTTCAAGTGATGGTGCGCAAAACTGGAAAATCCTGTTTTCCTCAAATTATTCTTACTTTCATTTTACACCTTAAGTTTGGAGTTAGTAGATCATTGTAGACATGGTTTTGGGTAGAAGTGAAGGGTTTTTGGATCGTTCATGTCTTTAGGACCAACTACTACTTTTTCACTCCAAAACTATACTTTTGTATTGGTTCGGTAATTTACTTGGTTAGGCATATGACTCGTAATCGAGTCTCAATTGTTTTACCTTGGTGGTTTAGGACGTGCCGGTGATCCAAGTACTTCGAGAGGAAACGTTTGAAGTTATTATTTAAACTGGTGAGTGTACCACTCCCTTAAATTGGTGCTTATCTGATTTATCTGTACTTGCAAGTTGCAACCTGATTATTTGTGACTTCTGTATACTTCGTACGAAATGAGGGTGTACTTTATCACACTCGTTTCTCTCATCTGTTTATTCTGGTTCCTGTATACTGTATAAGTCTGTACTTGTTCTCTGTATCTGTTCTCTGTATTTGTTGATGTCGTTTGGATGGTTGAGTCCAACGACCATTCTATGACCTTCGAGCTCAAGACCTTCGGGCTAGTTACTCGAGTCGAGCCGGCAAGGGCCTGGTCGATTAGATAACGAACCACGGTAGTCCACTTATAGGAAATCTCTGGGTATTGAAGACTCTGGATTTCCGGTATACTCGAGTATTACCAACCACTGTTACTGTTGAGGTGTTCGGGCCCGGTGGGGGTTGTTTGGTGGACGGAATCGGCGTTAAAGTGGTGCTCTACTGGACGGGTTACTTCATTTGAAAGTTGACGGAGTGTCAACTACTATTTGATCAAGCTCCGGTGAAGCAATGAGAACTCTGGCTCCTGAGAGCCACCTGTATCCTTTTCATTTGAAGTGTTTATTTATTTCCCTATCTGGTGTGTATAACTGCATGATTGATACGTGAAATGCCATGATTCGTGACTACTTATACATTTGGTACCTCATTGAGCGTAAGCTCACCCCGTTCCCGTTACTTTGTTTTCTTTACAGGAATACTACTAGGGAAATCATGATTTTTGGAAAAGAAAGTTGAGCTAGTAGATGTATATGATTTTGTTGAGCTCCTTTGTAACAAAACCCTAGTCGTATTTTTGTATATGTACGACGAATGAATACTATGGCTTGTATTTCAGGTTATTTTGTTGAAGCTCCGATGTATATATGTATTTAAGTGCTTAATCATGTATATTTAGTGTATTTGTTGAGATGATACGTTTTATGGCTCTGGTGAACGTTTCTTGTATCCATTGGGGAAATCGAGCGAGCGCGGGACTTGAACGAGGAAGAAAAAGTATTTTGTGCGTTTGTAGGGTTTATGTAATTCGACTCCGTAGTCCTGGCGAGAGTTGGACAGGCGGTCCGCCAAACCCTTTGGTTCGCCTTAGGGGAAGGTGGGGCTGTCACAGTACTAAAGGAAACTGGAATACCCTAAACAATTCAAGTTCAATTCAATCACGAATTGCCGCTCAAGTTCCAATTTCGCTCGCTTATCCTACAGAAGAAATTTGGGCAGCGTTTCCCTTGTTTTTACTCATTTTTCTAGCCATTAAGGCTTCATTGTTTTTCCTCAAATCAACCCAATTGAACCACCACAAACAAGCATCTCAATATAGCTCTTCATCTAGGCTTAAAACCATCAAATGATAACTCATTTCCAACAAGTAACCATCCAATATCAAAGCTGTAAATTTCTTGACAAAGTTGAAAATTCATCTTTTAAGGCTAAAAATCACAATTAAGCCACTAATCATCTAACAAATTCCATATCCAAGTTCAATACCAACATTTGATAGCTAAACAACATAATCAAAGCTAAAAATTACCAGACCCTATCTGAAATTTCATAATCAACACCAAAACTAGAGTATCATTCAATATATTCCAAGATTCAAAATTTCTACTCCATATTTTGCTAACATAAGAAACAAAAGAAAGTTTTAGACTTATACCTTCCAAAACACTTGAAGAAAGTGAAGAACCAAGCTCTTTCTCCCAAGACTTTCTGTGACGACCCCACCTCCCCCTAGGGCATACCCCAGGGTTTAGCGGATCGCCTGCCCAACTCTCGCCAGGACTCACTCACTCACTTCAAATAAAATAGAGTACAACCTCAAGAATAAAGAAAATAACAGTTACCAAGTTGGGAAAATATAAATACGTTCATTTTGTCTCAAACATCCATACAACCCCTAATACATCAAAAAGATTGGGGTTCTAAATACATTCAACCCTAATCGAGTGACTAGTGCGAGTACAATAACAAAATTTTAAAAAAAAAAACACTAGGACTACGCTAGCCTGTACCAGTCTCACGCCTCGCTCGTACCCCCTGTAAGGAAAACAAATGGCATGGAATGAGCTAAAAGCCCAGTGAGGTTCCAAATAGCAAGTTGACTATTATTGAAAAGTTCACGTATCAAAGTAGCAAAGTAGTGAGCGTAACAAATCCATAAAAGTGAGCAATAACTGTGACAGCCCCACCTTATCCTAAGGCGAACCAAAGGGTTCGGCGGACCGCCTGCCCAGCTCACGCCAGGACTCGATCACTCACTCCAAACAAAAAGATAACACCTCGAGGATAAACGGAAAACAATTCCCAACCTGGAAACATATATTTACATTCATTCCAACCTCAACCAGAAGTACAGTCCCAAATGTAACCAAAGATCTAACTTTCTCAATACAACCAACTCTATCCAAGCACTAGAGCGAGAATAAAAGCCAAAACAAAACAATTCAAAACAAAACTAGGCTATTCTATTCTATAAAGATCTCTCGCCCATACTTGCAACCCCTGTAAGGAAAGCAAAAGGCGTGGTATGAGCTAAAAGCCCAACAAGGTTCTATATACTCAAACAAATAATTAGGCAAGGACGTTTATCAGCAATTAGCAAGTAATTTAGAAAACATTTACAAAATGAAAGCGATAGTAACACATTCATTAAAAGGATACATGCTCACGAGGAGCTATTCGTTCGTTCGTTCATTCATTCGCCTAATATTTTCCTTATTTCTCCGATCATTAAAACATTATTTGTAAGTGAAAACTCCTTCATTTTCTTGTCGTTCGTTCATTCATTTCATTCCCCACGCTCCGCCAACGTCGTGGTCATACTCGAGTATACCAACATTCACCCAGGGTCACTAATCGCCCGACCGAGTCCGCTTCTGGCTCGAGTCGACCAGTAACAAAGGGCAAGGGCCCAATTCAGCCAGAAGGCTTACATTCATGCACAAGTAATATTTAATCATTCAATCATTGAAAGTTCACGTTCATTTAGGTCGAGTGCGATAAAGTACACACTCGCCTAGCAAAAATCATTTTGGAAACATAACATACCTCAATCACGTATTAAAGCAACAATCCAAATAGTCACAATAGTTTCACATAGTCATTAGAAACAAAGCGTATATAGAACACTCACCGAAATAAGCAAAATAACGTCCAAAGTATCCCTCCGGATCTCAACTTTAGTCACCAAGAAACCCTAAAATAATCATGAGAAAGTATTATGGTTCAACCATCAAAATGTTTGATTTATCAAAGAAAATCCGAATAACTAATAGTACAATGTATAAGTATGATTTTGGAAGTAAAAAGAGTGCATTTAGTCCAAAATACATGAGTAAAATAGTTGTAAAACTTATGTCTGCCCTTAAAATTTGAAATCGCCATTTGAGTGCAAATTTGGGCAGCACGCCCTTTGTGTTTACCAAATTTCCAGCCATTTATGGCTTCATTATTTTCCTCAATCAGCCCCCAAAATCACATACAAATAATCTCATTACATAGCCGTTAAAAAGGCTAAAAGTCATTCAATTACAAAACCAAACTAGAAAAGGGATCGGGATTAAGGTTTAAGACAAGGAACAAAATGACAGGTTTAACATCTTTTAGCGTATTGGTCACAACCGAAGCTACACCTATCGGATTGAGGTAAACTTTATACCGTTTCGAAGCTAAGACATAGCTCTACAATTCTTATGAAGACACCGCAACCCAGTTCTCAACATAACCTAGTCAAATTTACCCAAACAGACCCAGATATTCCAGTTCAAAGCTCACTGTGAAATTCAACTAGCAGTCCTGATTTATTCAATCATATCTCACCACACAGAACTCCGATTCAGTATTTTCCAAAGCCATTCGAAAGCTAAGATACAAGGCTACAATTCTTAAGAAGGCATCAAAAGCTAATGCATTCATCTTCCCAGCCAAAAGAGCCAATTACAGAGGCTGATTATCATTCTCGGACAGAAACAGGGCAGCAGGGGTAAAATAGTCATTTCACCGGATACAGTGCTCCGATTGAGCTGAACTTTTAGAGGCTTAATCTACATTCAATTCTCTACAACTTTCATGTTTTCAGCTAAGTCCAATTCGGCCTCCATCATGGCCGAACAATACTGGTCAGACAGGGCAGAAAACTTTCTAAGAAAACCGAAAATCCACACCTCACCACTTATAACCAAGAATTAATGCACAAAACCACCAAAGTGGCAACCACAAGCCACTAATTTGCAACTATTGGAACCAAAGAAGGATGTTCTTAGCAATTTACCTTAGAACCTCAAAGAAAGTGGTAGCTTAGCCTTTCTTTCTCCAAATCAACTCCACCAAAGCCTTTAATCCTCCTTAGTTAGCACTCCTATGGAAGGGTTTGCGATTTGATCGGTTGGAACTCAAGATTTGAGCAAGGTTGGAGCTAGATATTGAAGAAGCTCTCTCTTGTTTTTCTCCTCCAAAGGGCCAGCCAAGAGCAAGGAAAAATGGGATGAAATTGGTCAAAATTTGGTTTTAGTAAAGGTGAGAAGTTAGGCAAGTCTTCCTCCAATCGGAACGCGACACGTGGCGTCCTTTAGGTTTTAAGCTTATCTTCTCACTTCCAATGGTTAGTCTACCTAATTAACCTCTAATCATCTCCTAGCACCTTGGAAAATAATGTCACTTAATACTTCATCACTTAATTCGGCAAAATTATATCGCACTAGCGGGCCCCACATCGAACAAATGCAGTTCAAGTTACGTACACTAACTTATACTAGGAAAATGATTTAAAAATTGTACTTACTTGTAAAATGTACAAAACATTTAATATTTTCAAAGGATAGTATAAAATATAGGCAAAGAAATAAAATAATACTGGAAAATGTGAAAATTTTCGGGTTCTCACAATAACACTTCAAATAGCAAATCTCAAAATGAGCGAATGTAAAATTCTTTTCTAAAAGAAACAATAACACTACAAATAACAATCAAGGTATAGGGATACAGATGGCTCTCAGGAGCCAATTTCCCGTTGCTTCACCAGAGCTTGATCAAGTATTAGTTGACACTCCGTCAACTTTCAAGTAAAGTAACCAATCCAGTAGTGCTTCGCTTAACACCAATCCGTCCACCATTCATTCCCCTTACCGGGCCCGAACACCAACTAAACAATAGTGGTAATACTCGAGTATACCGATTAGTCGAGGAGATAACACTCCACTCGACAACACTAGATACCCATGGTTCGTTATCTAATCGACCAAACCCTTGCCGGCTCGATTCGATTAACTAGCCAGTGGGGTTTGGGTTCCCAAGTAGTCACTATAGTCGATGACCAATCGACTTAGTCAAGAGAAAGTATGGAGACGGGAATGAGAGGTACCTCCCACTCATATCGAGTGTGGTACATACTGCCGCTCAGCACTTACAAGTCAAGTACAAGTACAAATACAAGTACAGGTCAATGCAAATCAAGTCACTTGTATAAGCATGAATGAAATATCAAGTATTTAGTTGAGTTAGGTCAAGTGCGATAAAGTACACACTTGCCCGACCAAACTAAGCAAATCTTATCCGATCACGTTGGTAAATCAAATATCAAGTTCAATCATGTATTTGGAAGCACTCACCAAAGATTTAGTGCTTGTCAAAATCACGTTCAGGTGTAACTCCTTGGTCGGAGTCCAAATCTGCGATACAATATCATTTAAAAGCTTGAAATCAACTAGGGTTCGAAATATAGGAGTTTCGCTTCAAGAAGATCAAGTAAATGAAACTCATTTAGATAGGATTCATGTTACGTATCCAACTCTAGAGAATTCATGCTCGCTCTTTTGGTGTTGCTAAAGAAGCAACTAAAACTTTGGAATTCGCATTTGAGTCTACAAGACGAGGAAAACATATTCCGAGTGGTCACTACTTTCATTTTTCCAAGGGTACGAGTTTCGGCCAAATTTCAGCTTATATACCTCTATGAAAGAAGACTCGAATACCATAGACAATCCAAGTTCAATTCGACTTCAAATCTTCGCTCAAGTCGCGAGTACACACGCTTAACTTTCGAGTGAAAATTGGGCGGCATGCCCTTTGTATTTAGCTATTTTCCAGCCATTTATGGCTTCATTATTTTCCTCAATTCAGCCCAAATTCAGACATAAGCAATCTTAACACAATAGCCCTTCAACTAGGCTCAATGTCATCCAAACACAAGGCAATTCTAGCAAGTAAGCTTCACTTGGAAATTCGAAAATGGTGGCTACAAGCTAAGTAAAAGTTTTGACCGCTTTAATTAAGGTAAGTTGTTAAAAGTGTAAAATTTTGAGGAAAGGAGAGATACATTAGCGAGAGAAGTTCAATAGGGATACATTTGAAGTCAAGGAAGTGGAAAAATCAAGGTAAGAGGTTGGAAGTAGGCCGTCCGAGGTTTTAAAGTCAAGAAGCCCGTTTCTATGCTTCAGGAATCTACTGAGATGAATAGTAACAGTAAACTTTAAAAATTTCGCAACTCGAGTTTCACAAGTCAAAAAAATTATGAAAGTTATACCGTTGTAAAATAGATTTTTAGTACTACCTTATCCCAGAAGACACTTTCAGAGATTCAAATCACAAATAGGCCAAATATTCGATCCAAGTCAAAAATTCATTTTCCTGAAGAAACAAGACATTGAAGCAGGACAGCCTACTTTGAGGAGTCACGGACAGCAGTACATATGGAGGAAAATATGAAATTTTTACAGAACAAAGGCCCATGAGTCTATTTTCAAATGCCACTGACGGCACCTCAATCGGATTTTTTCTACACCAAGATATAAGCATTTTACTGAGACTGGTCAGTGAAATCCGAAAATCTGGAAACTTATTTTTGCACTTGTGAAAAACTCCTTTTTCTCTTTTAAAACCACAAGACTTGTTTTCAAACCACCCATACCCTTAAGTATGACATTCATACCAGAAATGTTAACATAATTTAAGCATCAAATTTCAACAAAACCAAACGTGAAGCTCGGCTCTTCCTCTCTCCCATTTCGGGATAATTTCAAGCTTTCACAAGAGTTACTTCCAACTTATTGCTGCCAATCTCACCTCTAAGCTAGCAATTTGCTACCAAAGATCAAAGACAACATGCTACATATCATACTAAACAAGAAATATAACATTATAGCATGACTTCCTAGTGGAAAACTCTTCAAAAATTCACACTAAAAGCTGTAAATTGAGCTCATGTTTTCTCCCTCGGTCAAATCTGGAAATTTCATTTTAGCAACCACCAGCTCACATGGATGCTATATTTACAACCAAGCTTCATCTATCAAAAGGGATTCAAGGATCCCTAGCAACTTGCCAGCAAAACAAGAGCCAAAATCTAGGAAACAAAAGGTCATTCCTAGTTCAATCCAAGCTGGAAAATTTCCAGCAATAAAGCAAGTCTCTACAACCTGTTTCTACCTCAATCCAACCTCAACCAAACATACATCAAAAGCCCTCTAAAACATGTGAAAGAAATTGAAAGTTCCAAGTCATGTTACCTTTTAAAACAAGCTAGAAGTTAAACTCACCTGTTTGGGGTCCTTCTACTCGATCAAGCAAGCTGGAAATGGAAGTAAGACACAAGTTTCCTTTCAGTTTTCTCTCTCTGGTTCCTCTTGGCTAAAGTGGAGCAAACAAGAGAAATTTCTTTGTTTTCTCTCAATCTTCCTCTTTGGTTGGAAGGTTGGAGCAGGAGACAACCTTTTCCTCTCAACTCTCTCTACTCTCTCTCGGCTAAAGTGGGACAAAACAAGAGACCAGTCTTGTTTGTTTTGTTTTCTTTCTCACGGTGGTAAAGCTGAAGAAAAGAAACAAGAGGAACCAAGTTTGGGCTGGTCAACTCTTACATGCTACTTGGACTTGGTCAAAAAATGGAGGCAATGGAGAAACACCGCTCTCTCGGTTGGGGAAATTGGAGCAAGACAAGCGAAAAAAATCCTGCAGCCTTTCTTGACTTTTTTCCTACTCTCTTGGCTGGAAAAATGAAGAAGGAATATCTCCCACCTTCCCTCTCTCTAGAACCGGCCAAAGCAAGAGAAAAAGAATGAGGAATAGGGCTGCATGAAGCTTCAATGGATTAGATATAACTCTAGTCTTGGTCAAGGTTGGTCAAGAGTTATTCTAACAATTACCCCTCACTTCGATATTCTCATATTATGTTTCTACTAATTTCTTTTTCTAGTGTTAATTTCTATAAAGGTTGATCCAACACTAATATAGGGTACATCCAAGTTATTTAATCACAAGAAACAAGTAACAAGTAAACACAACACCTTCAATTCTAAAACAAAAGTATGAAATACCCAATAAATTTCGGGCTCTCACACTTTCACCACTCCTAAGTTCCTAGCACCAAGATGAAGTTTAATCAGTTTAGATTTGTGGTTTCAACTCAAACAAGGCAAGATTCAAGGTTTAGTTGGAGGTTTTCTCTCTTGTTTTTTCTCTCCTAGAGCTCGCCAAGATGAAGAAATAATGAAGGGAGATGAACCAAAATGGAAGATAAGAAGGAAAGAAACTAGCTTGGTCAAACTTCCATGGATTGCCGACACTGTTGGCTCAAGATTCCCTCTTGTTTTTTGTTTTCTTTTCTTCCTTTCCTTTGGTTAATATTTTTGGCTGGTTTAAGGAGTAATTAGGGGTTGATTAGGTGAAATAAAAACAAGATGATTAGGGCAAGAAAGTAGTGGTCAAGTGGTGTATTTGATCGGTAGCAAACGGTGCACGTCGGTACAAGCCGATTTTCCTTAACTCTCGCGTACTTGTGTTTTAACTTATGATTCACTAACTTATTAATAGCACTTCTAATCACCTCACTTCCTCTTATCTAATACCCACTCTTATCCACCAAATTTTAGTACACACACCTCACCAAATTAATCACACTACCAAAATACGCAAAAACTCTAGTTTACCCTAACTATAAAAAGTAAAGATAAAACTCTTGATTCTATTATTTATTATAACTAGTGAGGGAGTAATTAGTAGTAAAGCTATTATAAAGTAACTTATTCAAATAAAAGGGTATTATAAGAAAAATATAGGTGAATTTTCAAGTCGTCACACTAAAAAGCCACGAATTCACCATCCAAGTACCAAGTTATAGCTAGAATTCTTCTTCATAAGTCCTACTATCCTATATAAACCTTAGCACTATCAATAAGGATTTCATACTACGCGCTAATTCGAATAATAGTTAAGGGCTAGTAGGCGAAACTCGGCCTTGAATAATCAGCAATCACTATTCAACCTCAAAGGCATAAAGCTGTGAGAAAACCTCAATTCCAATCATAAAACCAAGATCAAAATGGCTTAACAACTCCAACTTAAAGTTGGAAATGGAAGCAAGAACAACTTAAGAAAACAGAATTTCGTCCAATTTTTGCGCGACACTGTTTGAAAAATCATATCTCAAGATTCTTAAGTCCGAAATTTATAAACTTTATACCGTTGGAAAATAGACTTAAAGAAAATACAATTTTCCAGAATACACATTTGTAGGATTCTATCTATAATCAATCAAATTCCAGTCTCAATTTGCTGCTTCATTAGGTAGAAAAACACGAGTAGGTGTGAAAATTCAGGCAACTTTAGAAAATCATAGATATTCATAGGAATTGAGAAAAATTTCTGAAATTTTCACAGTAGAATTTACTCTGAGTCTACTTTCAAATGCAACAAGCATAACTCAATTCGGATTTTTTTCTACATCAAGATATAACAGATTTTCCAAGACTGTTCAGAGTCTCCTGCGGAAAAAATTTTCAGCAACATTTCCCCTATTTCTAAACTTTTCCATCCAAACTCAACACGAATATTCATCTCAATCCAATCTCAATCACAAACCACAATTTATAGGCTATAAAGTACACTTGTTTAAGCCCACAAAGCCCACCCAAAATAGTCAATTATGTAGCTCAAGAAACTACCATAATAAAGCTGGAAAATGGAAACCCTAGGCTGAAATTTCTATAATCAAACCAAAATAACATATTAAAAGCTAGAAAATTCACATGGCAAAGCTACTAGATCATAGTCAAACTCAACTCATCATATCAAGGCTAAAATTTATTACTCAAAACTGAAATTTTTCCAACCCACCACTTAGCCCATGAAATTTTCCATGAAAACTACCAAAATCAAACCCTGAATCTACTCATATGCAAGTAATAAAAGAGAAGATGGTTTCTTGATATAGTTACCTTAATACCCTAAGAAGAAATGGAAACCAAATGCTTCTTTCTCCCAAATCACTTCGCCAAAGCCCTTAATCTTCCTTAGATGTCAGCTTTTATGGAGTAGTTTATAAGATTAATGGTTAAAACTCAAGATTCAAGCAAGATTGGAAGTTGGAATTTGAAGTTTTTCTCTCTTTTCCTCACTCAAACTTTGAACCAAAGGAAGATGAAAGGTGATAGGATTTTTTGCCCAATTTTTTTGTTAATTAAAGGGTTAAGAAAATCTTAGTCAAAGTCAAAGGACCATGACTTTTGTGACAAGTGGTTTGCTATGGTTAATCCTCATCTCTTTGTCTTCCAAAGGCTAAAATATCTAGCCAACCTCTAATTATCCCTTAATACCTTATAAAATAATCTTCGTTTGCACAAAACTCTTTCTAATCTTCAAAAATTTATCACACGCACCTCACTTGTGGGTCCTACTTCCATAATGCATTACGAACTTAACCTGTACTAATTTATATAAGAAAAATGATTTAAAAACTTGACTCACTTATAAAAATATCTAGAAAATTAAGGCAATAATTTAAAGTAAAGAGAACGTATTCAAAGAAATAAAATAAAATATAAAATATAGAATAAATTTTTTGAGTCCTCACATTGCTCCCATAAAAGGGAATGCTCATAGCATTAGCATATGGGTATATACTTGAAGTACGAAAAGGTAGTGAATAATCTTTAAGGATTTACCACCTCTTATGGAAGAGGAGTTATCTCATTAATAGTTAGTTGTAGAAATATAGCTCAAGAAATCTTTGTACTAAGTGAATGAGTTTTAGAAAGGTGCTTCTAAGTACTTGTTCTTTTGAAGTTATATTTTGGTACAAGAAAAGAATATTAATCACATAATGAAATTGGCACAACTCATTCTGTGATTAATGTGAGATAAGTGCAGTAAAAGGATATTGATTACATGGTAAACGTTCATTGAAAAGTGAAGTCATCCATTTGACTTTTCTACTTGGGTGGTCATGATAAATTTCTAGATGTCAATCATGATCAATAAGAATGACTTGATTGATTTGTTTAATCAGTGATAAATTACAAGGTGTTTTAATTTATCTACTTCTTATTAATCAAAAACCAATAGTCATTATTATTGCCGACGTATTTGAGAATCTATTGGGTCACACACATTAAGAATTCCTTTAGCTAGATTGAATGAATTTCATGTAGGGGATTGAAAGATAAGTTTTATAACTTATAGTTTAATTTGTGAGACAAATTAAACTTGAGGGACTAATGTTGTAATTTTGGTTGAGTCTTCCAATACAAGGAGTTGTATTGGGTCAGAAAACTGATTCTTTAGGAAACTAGTTTCCAATTTTCAATAGGATTGGGTCAACCTCTTTGTTATATATACCCTCTTAAACTTTTGCTAGTTAGGTGTATTTTACACAGTTTGGTGGGAAATTTGCTGGAAAATTTTGAGAGAACAATAGGTCATAATTTCTACTAGAAAGGAAAAGGAAAAATTGGTCCTTTTTTTCTCTCTCTTGGTGAAACCTAATTGTGATTGTCTAAGAATAAGCTAGCACTAAATCCAGCGAAAGCTAATTCAGCCTTGGAGGTTCTAGTTAAAAGGTTCATGTGGATCATCGCTAGAGGCCAAACTTTGAGTGGCTACTTTGATCTCTCACCTCCTTCTGCACCAAACACTCCAATTGTTTGTGTTTTTCTTCATTGGTTGAGGTAGCATACTTGAACACTCTTCTAATTGCATGTGATTTATTAAGGCTAAAGGTCTTCTAAGGAATAAAAAAATCTTAATTTTCCATTGCTTTTATCCCTATGATTCCTTACAATATGCTCATTTATCATGAGCCCCTTTCTCGTGTTCAAGCAAGAGGCATCAATAAGCATTTGAGTCTCCAATATTGGTCTTTAGCATCTGCCTCGACATCATCTTGTGATGAAACTAAGGATGTTTTTGTTGTTTCCTAATTTTCTTCCTTCATTGCCAAAAACAAGAGTAGTGTATATTAGAAAATATTTGTGTTTAAGCAATGAATATGTTTACTCTATCATCTACAAGAAAATTCTACTAATATTAATTTTTGTTGTTACTGGACCCTAATGGTAAAGGCTGTGACAGCCCTACCTCCCTTAGGGCGTACCCAAGGGTTTGGTGGACCGCCTGCCTAACTCTCGTCAGGACTCAGTCACGCATCATGAAATTTACAAATAATAACCTCAATAATAAAAGCAATATCAATTATAACCTTCAATGTGTACGCTCATGGACCTCCAATGCCCACACAATCTATAAATACAGCCAAGGAGTCAAACTTGCAAAAATCAAACCAAGCAAGCCAGCTAGACATCTATGGACGTGCTCATGTGAGCAACTAACAAACTTAGATGAAATCTAGGCTTTTCCAATTTCCACTCTCATGTTCTCATCCCTGTAAAGAAAACAAATTTTATAGAATGAGCTAAAATTCCAGTGAGGTTCTAAGAAAACGGGCAGGTAAACCAACAGACATGATACCTATCACCAGAATATCAGGAGATAGGTTATGCCTTCGAATAGATTATGACATAATGTATAATAAAATAGGTAACCAGATAGGCCACTGCAACAGTGTACGATAAAGAACACATTCATGTCAAAGGATATAGTCTACTCTCAGGAGCAGATTCCAAAACAGCTTGTCCGGGGGTCCATTGACTCTCCATCAACTAGGGAAATCTATAATCTCCGTAGATCAGCACTAAACGTTCAATCTCCATGATCTATCATCCCCCTACCAGGCCCGAACACCAAACAGGTTACCCATGGTTTGTCAATCTCCTCGACCAAGCCCCTATACCTGGCTCGATTCAATCAACTAGCCATAGGATTGGGCTTGTAGCCCCAGAATTTTCAAATATTTCATGATCTGGCTTAAAGCCCCAAGTATTCAGAAATAAGTTATTCAGGAGTGGAGTCGTTGGTTGTCACCCAACGCTCACACAGATAATGATTGGGAGTCGGTTAGCGGTCACTTAATGCTCCGTATCAGAGATGTCACATTGTTCAGATTAGAGTTCAAGTTAGAGTAAACTAGGATTAGGAAATTCTTCCTTTACCCAAGGTTGCCCCGACTTACTCGACTGCTCTAAGGCTGGTCTCAAGCAAGAGTCTAACGAGGGTTCAGTTCAGCCGTTATTGACCTACATTCACGGCATACGCATGAGTAATCCCAAGTTCCAACTTACCCGATGTCTCAAATAAGGGTCTAAGGGCCCAGTTCAACCGCTATAAGAAGAGATTACAGCCGGCCTATATTCATGCATATATACATGCAAGTCCGTATGCAAGATCATTATTTGAAATTCACGAAGGTCGAGTGCACATAAAGGCATACCGCCTAGACAAGATTCAAGTCACAAATAAGTTCAGCATATCATGTTTTCAAGCATTTCGAAGTATTTCAAGTCCAGATACAGATTACTTGTAAATCGAATTGCTAGTACATGCATGAACAAGATATCAAAAAGTTTAGTCGAGTTAGATCAAGTGTGATAAAGTACACACTTACCTATGAAACGACAAATTAAGTGCCTAGCAATTTCTAGTAACAATAAGCACGAACATGCAGTTGGAACACTCACCACGGCAACAAGCTTAAGTGTTTGCCTAGGAGCACTTCCGGCCTCACCTTCAAGTCCTAAAATCAAGTATGTAAAGTGCCATGAGATCCACTACTCCAAACCACAATATTCAAAGGGAAAAACACTTCCAAACCAAACCGAGTTATCTCCACTCCAATCATTAAACCAAACTCAAAATGGTTCAACAACTCCAACTTGAAGTTGGAAATGAAAGCAAGAACAGCTTTTGAAGAACAGAATTTTCTCCAGTTTTGCGCGATGCCATTTGAAAAATCAGATCTCAAGCTTCTTAAGTCCAAAAATTTATAAACTTTATACCGTTGAAAAATAGACTCAAAGGATTACAATTTCCTAGAAGACACATTTGTAAGATTCTATCCACAATTCAGTCAAATTCCAGTCTCAATTTGTTGCTTCATTCGGTAGAAAAACAAAACAGGTGTGGAAATTTAGTCAAATTTGGAAAATCACAGATATTCATAGGAATTGAGGCAAATTCTGAAATTTTCACAGTAGAAATTACTCTGAATTTAATTTCAAACGCAACAAATGGAACTCAATTTTGATTTTTTTACAAGATGTTATATCCAATTTTTCAAAACTGCGCAGAGTTTCTTGCGGAAATTTCCAGTAGTAAAACAATAAAGAAAAACAAGGTAGTGCACCTCTTTTGGTTATGATATTCACTCCAATTCAACCACACCATAGTTGTTCAAGGTTTTATCATGAGAAATGAGCAAGATTGTGTCCAAAAGATTACCAAACTAAGGGTTTTAAGGCCTAAAATATAGCAGGGTACAAGGTCGCCCTGCCTACCAGAAATTTCAACAATAGAACAAACAACATCATGAGGCTTTCACCATCCAAAATTCACAGATTTTATTCAAGTTTAACACAGAAAAGTCCCAACCAATGTTTGGAATAGGTTTTGGTCAAAACTTATCATAAAAAGGTAGAAGAAAAACAAGGTAAAATACATCACCATCCACTCGGCCAACAAGCAACAATTGTAGCCGACAAATTAGAGAAAAGTACCAATGAAAACCCTCCATTTCATCTCAAATTCAACACATAAGTAAAGTTTAAAGGTTTACCCAGCTATCTTAGGCAAATTTGCCACAAATTCACTCCACAATCAAAGGAAACCAAGATGATTCCCAATCGGACAGCATTTCCCCTTGATTTCTTAACTTTCCTTTCCAAATTCGACACTTATATTCGTAGCAATCCAACCTCAATTACAAACCACAAGTTATAGGTTATAAAGTACACTTGTTTAGGCCACAAAAGCTACTCAAAATAGACCATTATCTAGCTCAATCATATCCATATCAAAGCTGGAAAAAATGTAACCCTAAACTGAAATTTATATACTAAAGCCAAAAGTTCATATAGTGAAGTCACAAGTGCACACAAAAGCTAGAGAAACTCCATGGCAAGACAACAAGGATATAACATAGCTAAAATCAACATTGCAAGGCTGAAATTTCTCTCTCAAAGCTGGAATTTTTCCAATCACCACACAAATCGTGAAATTTTCCCTAGAATTCACCATAATCAAGTCATATATCCAACAAAAGGCAAGATAAGAGTGAAAAGAAGGTTGCTTAGCTTGATACCTTCAACCCCTAGGATAACAAGCCAATCAAGAGGGTTGCAAAGCTTTCTTTCTCCCAAGACTTCACCAAGAGCTTCCCTCCAAGTTGGATTCAAGGTTTTATGGAGTGATTTTGCTTTCTATCTTGTTTGCCCACTAAAAAGGCAAGGATTCAAGACTAGAAATTGGTTTTCTCTCCCCTGCCTTTCTCTCTAAAGGTTCGGCCAGCCCAAGGAAGAAAATGGGGAAAAATAAGAGTAAAGTGGAAGTTTAATGGTGTAAGAAAGTTGTCTTCATTCTTTGTCAAAGTTCCATGAATTATTGACACTTAGCAAGAGAAGGACGAAATGGTTAATTGGTGACCTAATTTCCCTTCTTTCTCCTCCACAAATTTTGGCCAAGAGAGATGAAGACCAAGAAAGGTCTTCGTCAAAAGATGGCTGGATGTCCGCCAAGTGTTGCCATAGGGTTCCAAGCTTATCTTCTTGTCTTTCCTTTGTCTCCAATGGCCAATCTATATTGTTTTTCTCTAATCCACTTTTAACACTTCTAATCACATAAACCCTCTTAGAAAAATATTCCTTTTTGTCCACTAAATTTATTACGCAACTCACTCTTAGGTCCCATTTCCACAATACATTACGAACTTAATATATACTAACTTATAAGAGACAGTTTTTAAAAATCTTAATTCACTTATAAAAATAGCTAGAAAATTAAGGTAATAAAGCAAAGTAAAAAAAATGTATTCAAAAAAATAAAAGAAAATATGAAATAATTTTTGGGTTCTCACAAAGGCCATTTAGCGAGAGTTGAAATTTATAATTTAGCTATAACTAAGTTTTTGCACAATTTGTTTATTTACTTGCAAGGATCTACAAGCTTATCCTTGGTTTGAATGATCATTGTCTCTAATAAAAGTTTCTAGTTTTCTATGTATTGCTATTTGTATTAATAATCTTTTGCTTCTTTTTTTTAGGCATTATGGATAAAAGGAGGAGCACTGTAGTGAAGAGAACAAGGGCTCAAATAAAGGTTCATTTCAAGAAAAATGATTGATGAATACTATGTGAAGAAGGAGAGGGAGAAATCCCATGACTCCCATGCAATGAATTCTATTAAGGGAAAATGGGGAAAATTGGAGTAAAATAAAGTCATAGGAAGTGGAAAATAATTAGAATTGGCAGCAGTAGCAATGATGAAGAGGAAAAGGGGGAAAACATCAATTGAAAGATTTTCAACAAAAAGAGGAAGATGACTCGTAAAAAGATTTTCAATGATGATGAGAAAAGTCAAGTGATGTTAGGATTGAGGGAAGAGAAAAGGTGGAAGAAGTTAACTTGAAAGAATTGAATAGGAGGAGTAGGAGAGAACATGTTTGCAAGGGTAAGAATGATTGTGATAATGATGATGATGATGATGGGGGAAGTGGAAGCCGATGTTGTGTTTGTGACTGAACAAGATGTCCCTCCAAGCTTGAGATATATATAGTTACTAAATGGTAGGAAGCAGTTTCCATCTAAAGGATAAGAGGGGAAGATGTAATAAGATCCGTTAATTTGCAGTCTAAGTCGCTCATTCCTTTCATAATTAACTTTTCGCTCGGATCTTTAGATGTTTAAGGCATCACTTGGAGAAGTAAGATGTTTGATGCAACTGTTCCTTTACAAAGTAAAACAAAAGAATTCTAAAAAAAAAACTTGTTATTTACTGTTGAAAATGTGGAGTAGATATACTATCAACTCTCCAGGAGTACATTTTTCTTCACAAAATAGACTACAGTTTCTAACTTAAAACTTTTGGAAGTGTTTTACAACATTTTCTCCATTTTCTAGCATAATTCTATACAATTTGTTAAGTTCATCCTCTAGAATCAGATTGGAGAGACTAGTAAATGTACTTTATTTCTTTTTGTAGTCATAGTCCCAGTGTGACGTCCCCACTTCTCCCAAGGGTGAACCCAAAGGTATCCGCAGAACGCCTGCCCAACTCTCGTCAGGACTCAATACAAGTCAAATTTAAACTTAAAGGTACACAACCAATAATAAAATTCAAATTAAGGAAAATCTCTCCCTTAAATAAACTTCCAAGTCTTACATCACAAGTTATCAAAATTACCTCAATCTTCAAACTTAAATACAACCCAAAAGAATATGTACTACAGTCATCTATTATAATACAACTTAAAGTCTCCAAAGAAAACAATTTAGTACTATTCACTCTCGGTCTTGAATCCTGTTAAGGAAAACAAAAGCGTGGAATGAGTTAAACAGCCCAATGAGGTTCCAAAACACATAAGCAGTTTTAATAAATCAAGTAAATTAAGCATAACACATGTATGGTTCAAGGTTTCACATTGGTACATTAAAATGAGACATTATCACTGCTAATTTGGGTTGTTTGGGTTGACATCCCTTTCATTGTCCTCTAGTTTCCATATTCACAACTAATCTATATGCACATGCATAAACCCCACACTAAACCATAACTGAACTATACACACATACCGGTAACAATTCTAAAGAAATGAAATCACTTGCACAAATAACATTATCACCGTACAAGTCAAACACAAACTAGAGTTCATCAAATCATAACACAAGTTATAATCAAGTAAAGTACATACCAAGTCAAGGTCAGTAAACAAAAGTAAAAGGTGATTAACAAAAGTACATGCATTTCTAAGGTACAAACTCTAAGGTACCCATCTCTAAGCTAAAGTTCATCTCCAATGTACCCATCGTCCCATTACGAAAGATCAAAAGTAGTGCTTTACTAGATTAATTGAAATTAGATTATTCTCGTTCCCTAATATAGTCAACTTCATTCCCACACTAGGATCCTCTGGACCACGATCTTCTCCACCTCTCTCTCTCTTAATTATTGTGCCATCCTACCCAAACGATTATTGGTTTCCTGTAACTATTCATGTGAAATATCGATTCGTTCTTATTCCCCGTAAATGGAGATTTCAAGTTCTTAGCATTGCCCTCAACTCTTAAGTAATCGGGTACAAAAATCCGAAATAAGGTAATTTATAACTCGAGTCGGCAATCCCAAGAGTAAATCACCACATTTGAAATTCCTACCCAACATACATATCTAATTTTTCCCAAGTATCAAGATAAAGGGTTATACCTATCACATTCATGATTCACAGCTTACGTTTTAGAAGAGTATTTAAACCTTTACTCAATTACATAATAAGGACCATAACACCACTTGACCCAATGTCACCCCACGCAAAGACTACGCGAAGTGGCTCTGATATCACATGTGACCCCCCCACTTCTTCCAAGGGTGAACCCAAGAGTATCTGCGGATCGCCTGCCCAATTCTCGCTAGGACTCGATACAAGTCAAATTTAAATTTAAAGGTACACAACCAATAATAAAATTTAAATTAAGGAAAATCTCTCCCTTAAATAAACTTTCAAGTCTTACATCACAAGTTATCAAAATTACCTCAATCTTCAAACTTAAGTACAACGCAAAATAATATGTACTACAGTCATCTGTTATAATATAACTTAAAGTCTCCAAAGAAAACAACTTAGTACTATTCGCGAACATTCTCGGTTTTGAACCCTGTTAAAGAAAACAAAAGCGTGGAATGAGCTAAACAACCCAATGAGGTTCCAAAACACATAAGTAGTTCTAATAATTCAAGTAAATTAAGTATAACACATGTATGGTTCAAGGTTTCACATTAGCACATTAAAATGTGACATTTATCATTTTACAGAAATAAACACACATTAAAAGGATACGGTGTTCACGTGAAACTATTTCGGTCAGTTTCACCTTGTAACTCCAATAATTTCTCCGATTTGTCTGGCCATCGCTTTATCCCTCTAGTAGTAATATTCAAATATACCGATACGGTGGCACAGGGTTCCAACCTACCCGACCGAATCCAATCCTGACTCAAACAGGTTAGTAACCAAGGGCAGGGCCCAATTCAGTTAAGAACTTACAACATGCGCAAGTAATCAAATAAACCGGTAAACTGTAGAAATTTACAGTAAAGGGTAGAAATTTGTTATTTTAGTAGGTCGAATGAGATAAAGTACACGCTTACCTTAAAACGGTGAAAAATTACATAGGAGCAATTATAGATAACACTTAACATTTAAACACACAAGAAATATGCGGTAAACATGTAGCAAAACTATTTAAGTTACAAACACATACAAGGAATACTCACCAAATCAAAAGTAAGTGAATAAATAAGTGCTTTAGTGTTCCATTCCGAGAGGTTTCCTTCAATATCCTCTTGAGCGCTTGAAGAAATAGTGATCGATTATCACTCACATATACTCACAATCACTTAACATGCAAGGAAGGAAATGTATTTGCTTAAAGTTCAAACAATGCCTCAAAAGAGCTTCACTCTATTGAAATTCAAAATTCAAAAGTGAGAGTTCAAAGTCACAAGGGACAACTCGTATCCCCCATGAAATCGGATTCAAAACGAACTATCAATATCAAAGGAAATGAAAAGTTCTTAAAAGTTAGTTTCTTAAGAAATCAGAAAATTTCAGCTTTACGGGATGAATTTAGCAAAATCACATCTTGAGTTTCGTATGTCCAAAAATGGAAAACTTTATACCGTTGGAAACTAGATCCAAAGTACTAAAAGTTCTTCGAAGATACTTTTCCAAGATTCTAAGCAGAAAGCATTCATTTTTCAGCTCAAAATTGCTTATTTAAACAAAGCAAGACAGAACCAGTCTTGGTTTTTCGGCGATGTTTGGAAATTTGGCAAAATTCATAGAAAGTGAATCAGCCTTTGAAATTCATAAAAAAATGAGAGTTCCAAACAAGGTTTCAGACATGACAAACGGAACTAAATTCGGAGTCTTGAGTATCAAGATATAACAGTTCAAAGTCGGTTGATTTTCACTACTTGAACAGTGAATTTCCAGATTTGAAAAGCCATCTTTGTAGCATCATTTGGACATCGAAAAGTTATTGAAATAACACCAAATTTGGTACACATAAACTTCCATATGTGGACTACCTTTTTATCAAATTTCACGCAAAAAATCACGTGGGAAGGTAGTTAACAAAATGACCAAAAATCGGAAAATGTTTCAAGGCTAATCTGCCATCTTACTTTTCTTTCTTTTCCAAACGTTTTACACAATGAAATCAGCCCCAATTCGATCCATTTTTGAAACCAAGGTCCTATAAACATTTAATAAGCAATTGACATCAAAATTTTCGAAGCAAAACATCTCACAACAGACCGACCATTTGGCCAGCAAGAAAGGAAAAACTTTCCAGTTTTCCAGCTTTGTTGCACTTTCAAAATCAGACCACATCTCACTCAATGCTGTGACGCCCCCACTTCTACCTAAGGCAAACCAGAGGGTATCCGCGGGACGCCTGCCTAACTCTCTCCAGGACTCAAGGCAATTTCCGATCAAACTTAATGAAATACTAGCCATCCACGAAGTAGAGTAAGAAAATATGGAAAACTTTCAAACTTAACAATATATCATAATCATCCAATCCTTACATCGGATTTCCAAAAGTTACATCAAATCCCAAATTATACAATAATCGAGTATCTAGCCAGGTACATTGAAAAAAAACCTAATACAAAAGTACATTCAAAAGGGGTTTCTTCGAGGTTCACTTCCGATCCTTTCCTGTTAAGGAAAACAAATCCACAGGGTGAGCAAAACGCTCGTGAGGCTAAGAACACACATGCAGGCACGTGGTTCAAGTAACAATCCCAATTTAACAAGTAGAGCAATAATATTTCAATAAATAACAATTCGAACAAGAAAATTAAACAGAAACAATTCAAGGATATAAGAGCTCTCAGGAGCTATTTTTCCACTTGCACGATCACGAACCTCCACGAGTTGACACTCTGTCAATCGGGTAGGTTTAGTCCGTAAAACTTCACTTATCCTGTCCCCTTTCACCTTACATACCCCTGTATCGGGCCCGCCTGCCATTTGTTTGAGGCGATACTGTTCGAGTATGCCAAGCAAGACCTCTTAATAGGTCAAACTTTTGTTTTCTCATGGTTCGCCAAGAAACCCGACCAAGCCCATGCCGGCTAGACTCCAAGGTTAGCCAATGAGATTTGGGCATCCCCCATGTACCAATTGAGAGTCGAAGAGATTCGCTCCAGCGACGTATGCAGTTATAGCATACTATTTCATGTCATTCAACCATTTGATATATCCAAACATTTGAAAAATTTCAAGCATTTGATACATTCCAACATTTCAAGCATGAGTTATTCATTCCAAATGAGAACGAGTGCCGATAAAATACACACTCGACTCCATTTTCAAAATCTCAAGTCATGGATAACAAATAAGCATGTATCAAGTTCACAGGAGTTTAAATAATCATGCACTTGACACTCACCGAGTGATTTAAGTAGCAAGTACAAGCGATAAGTTAGGCGTCTCCTGTGAGATCCTCTTGAAGGTCCTCTTGAGTGCCTGAACAATTAATAATAATCTATCACTCATAAACCCCAATTATCAAGGAAGATTGTACACTTGTACAATTTAAAAAAATTTCATGAAAATGATCCCTATTTATTCGTAAATCGAGGCTCATATGCGGGGTTTTAAAGCGCAAGAGAAATCGAGTTTTCACCTTTGAAATCAAGTGTAAAACATTCAAATGATATCGAGGGGAAAAAGAGAATTCGAAAAAACTCCATTTCCTTAAGTTTCAAAAATTTCAGCTTTGATACGAGATTTTTGAAAAATCGTATCTCACTCATTACAAGTCCAAAATTGGAAAACTTGGTACCGTTGGAAACTTTTTCCAAAGTACTAAAAGTTCCTAAATTACTCTTTTCCATGATTCCAAATGGAAGATATTCAAAACTCAACTCAAAGTTGCTGCTTTAAACTTACCAAGATAGTTTCGGGTTGGTTTTGGCCAACGTTGAAAATTCGGCAAAAATCACACAATTTGATCTAGGCTCTGAAATTTGGAACTCAATTAGAGTTGCAAACAAGGTTTAAAACACAGTAAATAGAACAAGAATCAGAGTTTTGAGCGCTAAGATATAGCAGCTCAAAGTTGGCACAAAATGAAGTTCACTGGACAAATTCCAGATTTGAAGTTGGAAATTTGTGACTTTAGTTGGGCATCAAAACGGACTTGTAACGGCACCAAATTTGGTAGTATTATACTACCATATGAGAGATATCCCTCTGTCAATTTCAGATAAAAATTCATTCGTGAAACTAGTTAACAAAGCCACTAAAGTTTCCAAAATTTCCAAGGCAATCGGCCTTGCACGTTTGTTTTCCCCTTTCTCAAACATTTGGCCAATTGAAATTTCTCAAACATGATTCATTTATGAAGAAAAAGTCTATGAAATATCCAAATTACATTTGGTAGGTGTTTAACACCAAGAAATTCAAAATAACAAGTCCCAATCAAGATTGGTCACAAATCAGTCCAAAATTAGGGTTTCTCACACTAAGACAGTTTTGTAATTCAGACATAATCACTCAATTCAACTTAGAATGAGTGTGGTTAGTGGCGTTGAAAACTAAATTCATAAAACTACAATTTCTTGGAAGAAATCATTTTCAAAATGTGACAGCCCCACCTCCCCCTAGGGCGTACCCTAAGGGTTAGCGAACTGCCTGCCCATCTCTCGCCAGGACTGCTAACGGTCACATACACGCAAATATAAACATTTCGGGAGGTATACCAAAAAGTAAGTTTGACAACAAGCGCGCAAAACGAAAACGGACAAAAAACGGAACGAACGCGTCCCAAACACGGCTAAACTTTAATTAAGCATAGACAAGTACATTTCCAAGAAAGTACATCATATATACATGAGAAAATATATACACATAACCCGCTCTAGGGTTTTCCAATTCAAAATGAAATGTTCAAGTCCCACATTAGGGTTCCTAAAAGTCGAGGAGCTATACAAGATGCAAAAGAATGCCTAATAAGCTCTACTCGTTTCACCAAAACTCATGGTTCCCAATAACATGCCCTGTAAGGAAAACAAAAGTACGAGTGTGAGCTTTCGCCCAATGAGGTACTAAAATTCATGCATTCAAAGCGCACAAATAGCCATGCTCGATCATACTCAAATAACACACATAGGAAGAATACCAAACTAGTTTCACAAGTGAAAGGATACGGGTGGCTCTCGGGAGCCAATTTCCTTTTGCGACACTTGATCACTTCCCGTTGACACTCCGTCAAACGTCCACGGACACGTACGACCGTAGATCACCACTTTACTCCCAATACCTTTCCACCCTACATTCCCCTACCGGGCCCGAAACCTCACAGTAATCAGGGATAATACTCGAGTATACCACAAGTCGAGGAGCAAACGCTCCACTCGACACACAGTGACCTCACGGCACGTTATCTAATCGACCGGCCCTTACCGGCTCGACTCGATAAACGGCCATTAAGGCTTGAGCTCAGTTATCATAGTAAAGTCGTAGGGCTCATACCCAAAACGACATGAAGCCAGACATGAATCCAATTCACAAGTATTCAGTTCAATTCACACATCTCCAGTAATCAATTATACACATAAGAGAACGAGAGCGATAAAGTACACTCTCGCCTCAAGCACATAATCACAGTTATCCAATTCAAGGATCCAAGTACACAACCAAGTAAACACAAGTCATGCATAGTACACTCACCACTTAAGCAAGCAAATCAAAATTTCTCGCCCGACGGTTGTCCGGGATCACCAACCCGACCTACAAGAAATAAGAAACTACCATTGATACTCGGATACGAGTCAAACGTCTCTTTCATGATTCACGCAAGTAAAGTTCAATTATAGATTAAAAATGGAAAATACTTCGATTTTAAGGCTAAAGGTGTAACAAATTCTCAAACCTAAGAGGAAAAAGGAAAGTAAGAATAATTCTAGGAAAAACAAGATTTTCCAGTTTTGCGCACCCTCATTGGAAAAATCATATCTCACAAGTCTTAAGTCCAAAATTGATAAAATTTGTACCGTCGGAAAATGCATTCAAAGGGGTACAATTACTTAGAAGACATGTTTACAAGATTCGAATCACAAGTTAGTTAAATATTTTTCTCCAAAATCCTCAATTGATAATAACTCTGTCTCAAATCCAACTTGGAGAATACTACCGCCCCTTACAATTGGTCAAACAATTCATCAATGTGGGGCAACGGGTACTTATTCTTAATGGTAACATCATTCAATCTCGGTAGTCTATACACAACCTTCGACTCCCATCTTTCTTCTTAACAAATAAGATTGGGGTCCCCAAGGTGAGTCACTCTCTTTTATAAAATTCCGTTCCAACAAGTCCTGCAATTGTAATTTCAATTCCTTAATTCGGCTGGAACCATCCGATAGGTCTTAGAGATAGGTGCTACTCCCGAGTCACATCAATCTTAAAAGTTATGTCCCTTTCCGGGAGTAAGGATCTAATTTCAGAAAAATATCTGGGTAATCCTTCACTACAGGTATATCCTCCAGTCTCACTTTATCATTAGGAGTGTTGATTAGAAAAGTCAAATATCTGAACTCCTTTACCTAACATTTTCCTAACTCGGATTCTGAATAAGTGCAGATGAACTAATCTACCCGTTGTCCAGTTTCAAGGTTGCCTGTCCCGGAATGTACAACTCTACTATCTTTGTCTTACAATTCAACTGGGCATTGTAACGGGCTAACCAGTCCATTCTAGATCACATCATATCCCTTAATTGTTAAACCTATCAGATCGGCCAATAATTTTCGTTCTCCAACCCAGATCTCACAATCTCTATATACCAAATTAGCAATTAGACTTTGGTCCCAGTAGGCGTCTTAACCAAGTCGTAAGGTAATTAACTGGTTTCAAGTCTATACCACTCATAAAATTAGGGTTTACAAAGGAATGCGTCGCACCCGGATCAATTAAAACCCTAGCTAAGCGGTGAAAAATAGGGATCGTACCTTCCACCACTTCAGTCGCATCCGGATCTGCTGATGATCCAGTGCATAAACCCTAACCGGTACTTTTGGTCGGCTTCCTCCAGCACTGGTCTGCTTAGAAGTTGACTTTTCTGGTCTTTGTGTGTTACCTCCTATCTTTGGCGCCTTCGGGCAACTTGCAACTTGGTGTTCGGCACTACCACAAAGCAGACACTTTCCAGACTTTCTCCAACAGTCATTCTCGGAATGGTTGGGTTTACCACAGTACCACAAGTAACTTGAGGGGTCACAGCCGAACCAGTAGAAGGCGCTCCCGAGCTTGAGTCGGCCCACTACGACCTCCTCTAGATAAAACTCCCCTCGAAACTCCAGCAGTCCTTATTCCTCCCATTCCTCTTCCAGTTTTGGAAGGTGAGTATTCTTACTAGTCTGTCCAGAAGTACGACTAGAAAAGTTCTCTTCCTATTGTGAAAGTCTCTCACTTGCATTCTTGCACTTTCAACCCTTTGCTTTTCTAAAGCCTCAGTAAATGTAGAGATTTGGGCTGCGGCCAAACCCTCCTGGATTTCCACATTAAGTCCCTTGTACAAATCGCTTATCCGCTTTCGCTCATTAATCACCAACTCAGGGGCATACTTGGAAAGTTTAGTGAATTTCCCTTCATATTCCGCTACACTAAGGGTTCCTTGTTTCAACTTGATGAATTCATCCTCCTCTTTTCTTGGATCAAAGGGGAGGAATTTCTCATTAAACTCCCTCGAAAAATTCTCCCAAATCCAAGGGGTTTGGGCTCTCTCCCACTTTCCCCTTATCAGATCCCACCAAGCACGTGCTATTCCTTCAAATTGGAATGCAGCAAAATTCACTCGCCTATCCTCGTATAGTCTAAGGCGGCGAATATATTGGTCATTCTCTCCAACCAGTTCTCCGCTACCTCAGGATCGGGTTCACCAATAAATTAGGCGGATTAAATTTTAAGAACCTCTCTAAGGCTCTATCCTCTCCTCTATCCTGTCCCCCAGGTTGGTTAAGCGGTCCAGGACCTTGCCTATCAGCTAAGCGTTCTAGGATGTCAGTCATCCTATTGATGGCAGTAGCCACTTGATTTTCTACATTTTCCTGTCTGGGTCGGTCCAGTTGCCGATCCCTGGTCATCCCCATGAGGTTGGGCCTGTCTAGTCCCTTCCACGGTCGACCACTTCTTAGTCCTTCCATTATTCTAGACGTGCCTAGTGCAAGAAATAAATCAATTATGCAAAAAAAAGTCGAAACAAGAACCAAGCAAGAAATTGGAAATAACAATAATTTACATTCATTAACACTTCAAATTCATACAATTAGCAAGTCAGGGGCAATCACAAAAATATAGCACGCAAGTGCCACAAGAGTACTTTTAGTCACAGAAGACTAAAGTAAAAGCAAGTGCCTCAAAAGTAGGCCACACAGTCATGCAAAATACAATGGTCAGCACTCGCATCACCCCAACTAATCCTAACTACATCAGTCAAAAGGGTCAAAAGAGTCAATCACTAGGGACCTAGTCCACAGTAGGACTACCAGGCGGAATCTCCTCCTCAGGATCCTCCTCCTGATCAGAGTCTGGACTACATCCATCACCTCATCTACCAGCCTAGTAGCATCAGCCAGGATCCCGGAAGCCCGATCACGGACCTCCTCACCTAACCTAGTGAGTCGAGCCCTAGTCCTCTGGAGCTCCTCACGAGTAACTGCAGCAGTAGCCACCTCGCCCTCCACTACCTCCTCAACTCAGCGATCCTCTCGCCCTGAGCACTAACCATCTGTCTAAGCTCATCCACCTCTGCCTGTAACTCTAGGTTGTTCACCAACTGACGACGCTCGTCGTCCAAAGCAAGTACGAGGTGGTTCGGGTAGGCAAAGTCAACCTACACAAACATCGAGGGTACCTATTAGCAGGCGAGTAGCGTACACGAGCTCCCCACCTAGAGCTCGGTAGTAAATAGGCCTAGGAGGCTCTACATGACCATTCGCATGCCATTCCCATTAGCTGCGGGTCCCCATTTCCATTTTCCATCCCTGCAAAACAATTACACTTTTCGGTTAGAAACTTAATCACTAGCTCGCACGAATGTCACTTACGGCATGCCTAACTTAGTCACTAACTTGCCCAAGTATCACTTGAAATATGACTAAGTCATTCTGTCTCAGGTCTTAAGGGTAGAGTATCTAGTAGGTCTCCCATATAGATCTCTAACCTAGTGCTCTGATACCAACTGTGACGCCCCCACTTCTCCCTAAGGCGAACCAGAGGGTATCCGCGGGACGCCTGCCCAACTCTCGCCAGGACTCAAGGCAATTTCCGATCAAACTTAATGAAATACTAGCCATCCACGAAATAGAGTAAGAAAATGCGAAAACTTTCAAACTTAACAATATATCATAATCATCCAATCCTTACATCGGATTTCCAAAAGTTACATCAAATCCCAAATTATACAATAATCAGAGTCTAACCAGGTACATTGAAAAAACCCTAATACAAAAGTACATTCAAAAGGGGTTTCTCCGAGGTTCACTTCCGATCCTTTCCTGTTAAGGAAAACAAATCTACAGGGTGAGCAAAACGCTCGTGAGGCCAAGAACACACATGCAGGCACGTTGTTCAAGTAACAATCCCAATTTAACAAGTAGAGCAATAATATTTCAATAAATAACAATTCGAGCGAGAAAATTAAACAGAAACAATTCAAGGATATAGGAGCTCTCAGGAGCTATTTTTCCACTTGCACGATCACGAACCTCCACGAGTTGACACTCCGTCAATCGAGTAGGTTTAGTCCGTAGAACTTCACTTATCCTGTCCCCTTTCACCTTACATACCCCTGTATCGGCCCGCCTGTCATTTGTTTGAAGCGATACTGCTCGAGTATGCCAAGCAAGACCTCTTAATAGGTCAACTTTTGTTTTCTCATGGTTCGCCAAGGAGCCCGACCAAGCCCATGCCGGCTCGAGTCCAAGGTTAGCCAGTGAGATTTGGGCATCCCCCATATACATTTGAGAGTCGAGGAGATTCACTCCAACGACATATGCAGCCATAGCATACTATTTCATGTTATTCAAGCATTTGATATATCCAAACATTTGAAATTTCAAGCATTTGATACATTCCAACATTTCAAACATGAGTTATTCATTCCAAATGAGAACGAGTGCGATAAAGTACACACTCGACTCCATTTTCAAAATCTCAAGTCATGGATAACAAGTAAGCATGTATCAAGTTCGGAGTTCAAGTAATCATGCACTTGACACTCACCGAGTGATTCAAGTAGCAAGTACAAGCGATAAGTTAGGCGTCTCCTGTGAGATCCTCTTGAAGGTCCTCTTGAGTGCCTGAACAATTAATAATAATCTATCACTCATAAACCCCAATTATCAAGGAAGATTGTACACTTGTACAATCTAAGAAAATTTCATGAAAATGAACCCTATTTATTCGTAAATCGAGACTCAAGGCGGGGTTTTAAAGCGCAAGAGAAATCGAGTTTTCACCTTTGAAATCAAGTGTAAAACATTCAAGTGATATCGAGGAGAAAAGGAGAATTCGAAAAACTCCATTTCCTTAAGTTTCGAAAATTTCAGTTTTGATACGAGATCTTTGAAAAATCGTATCTCACTCATTACAAGTCCAAAATTGGAAAACTTGGTATTGTTGGAAATTTCTTTCAAAGTACTAAAAAGTTCCTAAATACACTTTTTCATGATTCCAAATGGAAGATATTCAAAAACTCGGCTCAAAATTGCTGCTTTAAACTTACCAATACTGTTTCGGTTTGATTTTTGGCCAACTTTGAAAATTCGGCAAAAATCACAGAATTTGAACTAGGCTATGAAATTTGGAACTCAATTATAGTTGCAAACTGGGACAGTCAACTTTGTCGAATCACTACAGTTCACTGAATTTGAACTAGCAGATGCGTTTTATACCATTTGAAAACTACGGATGTCTAGTTTTGAATACCGCTAATGGCACTCAATTTCAAACTTTGTACAGAGAGATACGTTCAAGTAAAGACGTATTGTTTGGCTGCCCAGATTACCATTTTCAGATTTCTTTCAATTTCGAAAACTCTAGATTTGAGCAACCAATTGAAACAATTTTTGGTAGATACTTTGTACACATAATATACAATGTATAACCATCAATTTTACAGCCAAACAAGCACTAAAATTTCGAATTAAAATAGAGCAACATGGACAGAAAATTTCCGGCTAGCTCTCTTCCTCACGGTTTCTCTCTTTCTTTCTCCTCTTCTAGTTTCTTCCATTAAAACTCATCACAAACACACTAACATACACATAAACATCATGGCAGCCCTCATTTAACCAAGGTGAGAGTTCATAGAGCCCACTTCAACCAACCAAATCCAAGCAACAACAACAATAAGGAAGTTACAATCTTCAAAAACCAAGAAATGAAACAAGAAAGCAAGAGTTTTGGTGGGAGATGTTTAAACCCTCAAAATCCAAGAAGAAACCCTAGATTAAAATCAGAGTTTCCACCAAAAATTCTCCAAGAAAATCCACAAGATTGCTCCTTACTTCTAGATGAAGTGTTACTCCAAGTAGTTTGCGATTTGGTGGAAGTTTTGCAGGTGAAATGAAGCTAGAATAATGGAGTTTTTCCTTCTCTTTTTCTTTCTTGTTGGTCGGCTGAGCAAGTGAGAGAGATGGTGAGGGTTTTGTGTTGTGATTTCTTGGAGAAAAAGAATGAAAAAGGTAGCTTTAAGTGTGGTGCAAAAAGTCAACTCTCACTAGTGGTCACGCGAAGGTTTCGTACCAGCATTTTCTCTCTGATTTGATACAGTCATACACTAATCTTCCAAGGTACTTCCTTTAACTCTGTAATTACTCACTTTTACTAGTCTAATATTAATTTCTCAAATCTCTAATTAGTTTTACTGGTGCGACTTTCGAAAAACTATTGACGCGCGGCGGTAAAAGTTTAATTTTAACTCACTCACATCTAATCCGTCAATTAACTTTTCTTAATCTACTATTGACCATTCTTAATTCTCCAAGACTAATATACTCTCGGATCGAATTTGCCCTTGAAAAACGTGTATTCGCTATTTCTCGCTAAACAAGCCGTAGAAAAATTAAATTTGCTAAGTAAACGTTTTAAAATTATAAAAGGGACATTTTTGCATACAAATGGACTTAAAATGGATGAAATAGATTATTTGGGATAAATGGGTGAATAAATAATTAAATAAGTCAGTAAAATAAAAAAATAAAAAATTCGGGTCCTCACAACCTTCCCTCCTTAAAAGAATTTCGTTCTCGAAATTCATACCTTTCATAATCTCAGATAACCCTGGACCTTATTGTGTGATCATTACATGTGCCATTGGTCGGTTTCCTCCTTCGTTGATTTGTCGAGAGATAGTTTTATTTCTTTGTTGAATAGTAGTTTTCTCGAGAATACCTCTTTGGACAGTCGTGAACTTTATGGTTGGTGCTCCCTCAACCCATACACTTTCGCCCCTTCACCCAGCGGTTTTTTTCGGTATGATTCGTCCTTCCACAATATGTGACGCCCCCACTTTTCCCAAAGGTGAACCTAATGGTATCGGCGGGACGCCTGCCCAACCCTCGTCGGGACTCATTACAATCCGTAATTCAAAAGTTCGAAATATCTCAAATATTTTCAATATATAATTAAAGTACTCCAAAATATTTCATACTTACAATTAGTTAATTTTCAAACTTAAATACAATCCAAAAGAATATGTACTACAGTTATCTGCCATAATACAACTTAAAAGTTTCGAAAGGAAACAACTGAGTAGTATTCACGAGCACTCTCGGTTTTGAACTCTGTTAAGAAAAACAAAAACATGGAATCAGTTAAACAGCCCAGTGAGGTTCCAAGACACTCTAGCTGTTCTAATAAATCAAGTAATTTAAGTATAACACATGTATGGTTCAAGGTTGCACATTGGCACATTAACATGAAATAGTTATCATTCTACAGAAATAAATACATATTGAAGAATACGGTGTTCCAGTGGAACCATTTCGGTAACTTCACCTTATAACTTCAGATCCCCTCGGTCTGTCTGGCCATCACCTTATCCCACCAATGGTAATACTCGAGTATACCCAAACGGTGGTCCAAGGTTCCAACCTACCCGACCAGCTCAGTCCTGGCTCGAGCAGGTTAGTAACCAAGGGTAGGATCCAGTTCAGTTTAGAGCTTACAACATGCGCAAGTTATCAAGTAAATCAGTAAACGGTAGTAGTTCACGGTTAACGGTAGAAATTTAGGGTTAAACGGTAGAAATTTGTCATTTTAGTAGGTCGAGTGAGATAAAGTACACACTCACCTTAAAACGGTGGAAGTTCATAGGAGTAATTATAGGGTAGCACTTAACAGTTAACACACAATAACTATGAAGTAAATATGTCAAAACTATTCAAGTCACGTACTCCTATATGAACACTCACCAATTCAAAATAGAGTGTAAGTGCTCAAACAAACTTTTAGGCGTCCGCTTCAGATCCTCTTGAAGGTCCCCTTGAGCGCCTGAGCAAATAATAATTGGCTATAACACACTATTGTTTATAAACCCCTCGTTAACAAGGAAGGTTGTACACTTGTACAATACTAAGAAAATATCATGAAAGAGAGCTTACTTAAATCAGATTCAAAAGTGGGGTTTAATAACACAAGGAAACTGATTTCCTTCATGAAATCAAGTTTAAAACGGTCATTCAATATCGAATAGTGAAGAGTTTCTAAAAACTCATTTCCCATCAAGTTCAAAAATTTCAGTTTTAAGGAGCAATCTTTGAAAAATCATCTTGCACTCAGTAGGTCCAAAATTGGAAAATTTATACCGTTGGAACTAGTTCAAAGTACTAAAAGTTCTAGAAGACATTTTCCAAGATTCTAATGGAAAGCATTCAATTTTCAGCTCAAAGTAGCTGATCTAAGTCAGCAAGGCAGATTCAGTCTTGTTTTTCGGCAAACTTTGGAAATTCGGAAAATTCACAGAAAGTGAACTAGCCTTTGAAATTGTAACACAATATGAATTCCAATCAAGGTTTCAAACACAACAAAGAATGAAATTCGGAGTTTTGAGCATCAGGATATAGTAGCTCAAAGTCGGCTGAAAATTACTCACTGACCAAGAGTTTCCAGATTTGAAAAACTATCTTTGAAGTATCATTTGGCCATCGAAATGGCATTGAAAATACACCAAATTTGATACACTAAATCTTCCATATGTGAACTATATCTCTACCAAAATTTAGGCAAAAAATCGTACGGGAAGGTGGTTAACGAAATAACCAAAGTTCGTGAAACTCTCAAGGCTAATCTGCCTATTCGAGTTTCTCTTTCCTTTTAAAAGTTTTGTCCCACACAATCAACCTCAATTCACTCAAATGTTGAAACCAATGTTCCATAAACATCCAATGAGCAATTTAGGGGTAATTGACATCAAAGTTTTCGAAACAAAACATTCCAAAACAAGTTTGACCATTCGGCCAAGAGAAAAAGAAAAGTTTTCCAGATTTGAAAAGCAAGCTTTGGGACATCATTTGGGTATCGAAATGGTCTTAGAATAACACCAAATTCGGTACACGTAAACTTCCATATGAGTACTATTCTCCTATCGAATTTCACGCAAAAACTAGTATGGAAAGACAGTTAACAAGACCACCAAAGTTTGGAAAATATTTCCTAGTAAATCTGTCTTCTTGCTTTTAGTTCGTTTCCGAACATTTTGCACAATGAAATCAGTCCCATTTCGGTTCATTTGTGAAACCAATGTCCAAGAAACACTTAACAAGTAATTGGTAGTCAATTGACATCAAAATTTGCAAAGCAAAGCATCCCTCAATTAGCCTAACCATTCGGCCAACACAAGAAAGGGTTTTCCAGCTCTGCTGCAGTTTACAAATTGTACCATATCTCACTCAATACAACTTGGAATTGAGAATGGTCAGTGGCGTTGGAAACTAGATTCAAAAGACTACATTTCATCAGAAGAATGTTTTGAAAATCAGTTCATAGTAGTTCGAATTCAAGCGACAAGACACAGCTTATCACTGCCATTCAGAACAGAACAGGAATTTTGGTGAACTACTACAGTTCACTCAGTTCGAATTAGGAGATCATTTTACACCGTTAGAAAACTACGGATGTCTAGTTTCGAATGCCGCTGACGGCACTCAATTCCGACCTCCGTACAGAGAGATATGTTCGTTCAAACTGAACACACTTTTTCCAGATTTCCAAAATTTCGAAATTTCCACTTTTACTCAATCAAATTAAATGATTCTTGGTAGAAACTTTCTACACATCATATACAACATATCTACATCAGTTTCAAAGTCATTTGAGCAACAAAAATTCGAGTTAAAGCCACGGCAAAACAGAACAGATTTTCGGTCAGCTTTCCTAGGAAATTTCCTTCAACCTTTCTTTCATTTTCTATCCATAATCTCTTCAAATAACATGTAAACAACATCAAACAATCATTATATCATCATCTCAGCCCATATATCCAATGTGGGAATTCATAGAGCCCACTCCAACCATTTAAATCCAAATAACAACAACCATAATGAGGCTACAAGCTTCATAGCAACAATTAAACCCACTAAAGCCAAGATTAAATGGTTGGATGATTACCTCCTACTCCTTGAGATAAACCAGAAATTTTCGCACCTCTAAAGTCCAAGAAAAACCGTGAGATGATGCTTTTCCCTTAGCTTAAGTTGCTCTCCAAGTGAAGTGGAAGTTGGTTGCAAAGTTGGAGGTGATTTGGAGCAAGAATGGAGTAGATGATGAAGAGCTTTCTTTCCTTTCTTTTCTCTAGTTCTGTGAGAACCCAAAAATTTACTTATTTTATCTTATTTTACTGGCTATTTAGATATTTATCCACCTGTTTTATCCGAATGATTTATTTCAACCATTTTAGAACCATTTACATGGAACTATGACTTGCATATATTTTTTAAAATGTTCCGTTAATAAATTTAAATTTTGGAAGCTCGGATACCGAGATTTAATGAATACGCGGTTGGAATGCAATATTTGATTTGAGAGTACAGTGACCTTGGAGATTTGAGAACTCATGCGTTAATCTTGAATTAGGTATTTTTATGATTAAATACTCAAGTAATAGTTAGTTATACTATCGTTATAAGAATTTCTTAGAAATTTCGCTTTATCGCGCACAAGTCGGAAGTTCGCGTTTTCGCGCGCATGACTAATTGGAGGATTCTAGAAATTATTGATAGACTATTACGAGTGAATAATATTAGTGTTAAAGTAAGTGCATTAGAGGTATAATGCACAAGTGAAACAAACTCGAGCGGAATTGAGCATGAAACGCGCGCGTGTGCGCGCGGGAAGAGAGTTGACTTTTGACACCTTTTGGCCAACAATTAAAGCTTCTCAAGGAAGCTTCATTTTGATCAAAACTCTCTCTCTCTTAGCTCCAAGATAGCTGGCCACAAGGAGGGGAAAACCACTCAAAGTTCTTCAATTTTCTTCACCAAATCTTCACCATTTCATCTCAAAATTTAACCACACTTAGCTAACCACTTGGTGAACAACCTAAGCTAGGAAAAGGGCTTGCTATCCACGGTTTTGTTGAGCTTCAAGAGGCCAAAAATTTCTGCTTTGTTCATCAAGAGAGGTAAACAACGATCAATCTTGCAAATCTTGGTTTATGGAAGTAGTCTTGCATTTATAAGTTCATATAATCATGTGGGTAACTTTGTTTATGTTGGAAATTATTGTGTGGGCTCTATGAACTCCCACCATGACTTGATGGACTAATTTGATGAGTTTTCATGTTATTAATGTTGGTTTAGTGCTTAAATTAGTAGAAATAAGTGAGTTTATGAAGGATAGCTCAAAGGAGGTGAAGGGGAGAATTTTTCAGTTTCTGCCTCTGTGATGTCCGTGGCCCTTAGGGCAACTTTTTGTTGGTTCCAATGGCTTAGTTATGATTTATATATGTGTGTGAGATGTGTGTAGAAAGTTGTATCAAAAATTTCATGATTTGGTTGTCCAAATGATGAGTTTTCGAAGATCAGTAAAACTGGAAAAAATTTCCCGTAACTGCTTCTGGCGGTGTTTTTGTTTTGGCTATAGCGTTTTGCCTCCGATATCGAAATTGAGTGCTGTTTGTGGAAATAGAAACTAGAAATTCCCAGCTTTACAACGGTATAAAATACACCTTCGGATTCCACCTGAGTAATCCATACCAACCTTGTACATTTGCCTGTCCTGTTTTTTGTCTGTACTGGAAGCTCTGTTTGAAACTGCGAATGGATGCTCAACAATGAGTTAGTTGTGGATAGATTTTGAAAATGATTTCTTCTAAGTAATTGTAGCCTTATAAATCTAGTTTTTAATGCCACCAACCACACTCAATTTGAAGTTGAATTGTGTGAGTTGTGGCCGAAGTTCGAAACTGACTCAGGGATTGAAAAACCCTCTTTTGGCTAGTTGATGCCTTAACCTTGATTGGGACTTGTTATTTCGAATTTCTTGGTGTTAAACACCTACCAAATGTAATTTGGATGTTTCTTAGACTTTGTATTCATAAATTGAACCATGTTTGAGAAAATTTCATGGGCCAAATATTTGAGAAAGGAAAAACAAAATTGCAAGGCAGATTGCCTTGGAAATTTTGGAAACTTTAGTGGTTTTGTTAACTAGCTTCCCGAATGAATTTTATATGAAATTTTATGGAGGAATAGCCCTTATCTGGTAGGATTATACTGCCAAATTTGGTGCCATTCTGAGTCTGTTTCTGTACTCAACAAAAGTCACAAAGTTCCAACTTCAAATCTGGAATTTGTCCAGTGAACTTCATTTTGCACCAACTTTGAGCTGCTATATCTTGGTGCTCGAAACTCCGATTCTTGTTCCATTTACTGTGTTGTAAACCTTACGTACAACTCTATTTGAGCACCAAATTTCAGAGGCTAGATCGAATTCTGTGATTTTTCCCGAATTTTCAAATTTGGCCAAAAACCAACCCGAAACTGTCTTGGTAAGCTTAAAGCAAGCCAATTTGAGATGAGTTTTGAACATCTTCCATTTGGAATCATGGAAAAGTGTCATCTAGGAACTTTTAGTACTTTGAATCTATTTTTCCAACGGTATAAAGTTTCCAATTTTGGACTTATGGAGCTCGAGATATGATTTTTTCAAATAGTGTCGTACCAAGCGCGAAATTTTCTGGTTTTAAACAAAGCACTCTCTTAAACACTTTTAAACTTTCTTTGGGATGGTTGATACGTTTTAGAACTAATTTCATGGTTAGATACAAGGTTCCTTTAGAACTTTAAAACCTTTGTTTTAAATCTTGGTTTCTAAATGATTAAACCCTTTTGAAGTGTTTTCTTGATTGTTTAATTTCCTTGGTTAATGGCACCTTATTTTATACTTGAGAGATGGATTGCAACCTCTATTTTTATGCCCTCGATTCCCATGAGTTTAAACTTTAAACATGAGCATCTTAATTGAGTGATTCTTGGAGAATTTCACTATTTTCTACCAAAACTTGGAACCTTTGGCTTTGACATTTACAATGAAATTAGGGAAGTTTTGAATAAGTTTTGACTACATTAGTTTGAAAATGTGAACGCTCTTTGTATTTTTAAATTCGGATGTGAGATTAGAAGTTTTGAGGAATGAAAACCATCTACCTTTTTCTCGCTTTTCGTGCTGAAAATAAAATTGGTACTTTCTTTTGGAATTGAGATTATTTACCAAGACTTAACTCGAAAGCGACTTGTGAGCTCGCTTTAAGCGTTATTTCGATGATTTAACGAGAAAGACTCCTTTAACTTGACTTGAACTATGACTTTGAGAGTGGGAGCGAGAAAATGTTTTCTTATTAACCTTGGTCGAGTACCTAGGTAATCATGAATGCATGTCTCAGGTGGTCACGAGAACGCTGGAGAGCTCGTTTGACTTCTCGCTTTGCTCCTCTTTGCCTTGACTTTCGGTGAGTGTCAAGTGCATGAATTGTTGATAAATGCTTTAATTGTTAATTGAGTATTATGGAATTGTTGAGACGAGTGTGTATTTTACCGCACTCGCTCTCCCTTAAGTGATGCTATAATTAAATTGTGCTATGTGAATTGCTATGTGAATTAAATGAAGTGTTGCTATTGCAAATCATATTTGTGTTGTGATGTCGAGTGGAGTGAACCTCCTCGATTTATTTGTATTCTCGTGGGGACGCCCTCGTCCTCTCTTTCTTTTAATTATGCGATACTTGTTACTTGAATACACATGATCGGAAATTGTTCATAAACATGTCTAACGTAAGCCTGAGCGGATGCAAGTACCACACCAATTTAGGTGGGAGGTGCTCTCATACCGTCTCAGTGCTATAATCGGTTCATTGAACGATAGCAAGTACCACACCAATTTGGGTGGGAGGTATCTCTCATGTCGACTCAAAACCCTAAACAATTAACCGGTTCTCTGAGCGATAGTAAGTACCACACCGATTCGGGTGGGAGGTACCTCTCATGTCGTCTCAGAACACAAATCATTCTAAGTCGATTGGAGCGATGCTCATCGACCACTGAGCGATAGTAAGTACCACACCGTTTCGGTGGGAGGTACCTCTCATGTCGACTCAGATCCATAAATCAAGCATAAGTCGATTGGAGCGATGTCTCATCGACCACTGAGCGATAGTAAGTACCACACCGTTTCGGGTGGGAGGTACCTCTCATGTCGACTCAGAACCATAAACATATAATGATTCCCTGGACGATGGCATGTACCACACCGATTCGGTGGGAGGTACCTCTCATGTCGATTCGGAATCATAAATGGAATAAGTAAGTTTTACGGACTTAATACCCACTCGGGTGACGGAGTGCCAATTACGAGGAGGTGTTAGATTGAATTTTGGTAAAAGCAAGTGAAAATAAATTGTTTTGTGAATTTTCACGAATTACTTAAATGTTATAATCCTTTATTTCTCGCACAAGTCTTATTGCCACTTGAATTATGTGCTTGCATGATTTTTCTTGGCCTCACTTGATCGTCACTCACCCATTAGAGTTTTGTTTTGCCTTAACAGGAGGTGAAATGGAAGAAATATGGAGAGGTCGACTTGACGGCCCTTTTGATTAGAATATTAATATAATTGATTAGACGACTTTTTCGAAAACTGTATTTGGGAGAAAGTGATGTCTTTTGAGCACTTGAATTGCAACTACTTGAAGTTTGTTTATAGAAGTGACTTTTCTTACTTCGACTGTCATTCCTTAGTTGTTTATCGTAAGTTCGAATTGAAATTGTATCGAGTCCTGACGAAGAGTTGGGCAGGCGTTCCACGGATACCCTTGGGTTCGCCCTTGGGAGAAGTGGGGGCGTCACAGTTGGTATTAGAGTTTAGGTTTCAGATCTTTTAGAGTATCCTAGATTTAAAAGTTTAGGATGCCGGACTGTGGGATTTGATTGTGTATTATGTGTAATGTGATCTTGGTGCTTGAGGTTGTAGCATCATTTTTGCTCACAAAATACTATAAGACTTTAATTTTCAAGTTAGGTTGGAAGTGAGTCAAGATTAGGAAATTTAAATGGTCATTTGGTGAGTTTAAGGGTTAGAAACTATACTTCCTTCATTATTTTGCTTGCCAACGTTCCGCAGAAAAGTTGAACCATTTGAACAGTTTTGGATTTCATTTTGAGCTTGGAAGTGAGACATCTTTTGCATTCCTTTTTGTTTGATTTATTACCCTAGCCTGTATGGAACTTTCACCTTGAATCTAGTGAGAAAACTTGTATTCATTGAAAGTTTTAGGCTAAGAATTTAGAAAGTAACTTTGGCTTTTGGACGAGTTTGGAGTTTATAATCATTTGAATGACGTGGTTGGTATCATGGATTCTTCTAGTTTTGTCCCTAACTAGACTTATGATTTTTCGTTTTGATCCTGCCTAGTAGTAGGGGTGGTGCTCGCCATGAGGCCTCTTGTATTTTGCCTACATGTACTCCTATATTTGTGGCAATTAGTTGCCTATGACTTGTATTTGATACTATTAACTCGTTGTATATACATTGACATGTGACATGACTTCTAACTTATGCAAATAGCTATGTTTTGATTTAAAGTGTTCTTGCAATGTGTACATGTTTTTCAATTCATGTGCTTATACTTTCCACTTTTATCATGCATTTAGAACCTTGCAAAATGAATCGGCGAGGACGTGGACGGGGGCTGGGCGTGGGTTTCGGCAACCCCGCACTCCCGAAAGAGGTGAGGATCCGCGACTGGACCAAACCAAAACCCTAGAAACGAAGAAGGGTGATCAAATGGCTACGGCCATTAATCGCATGACGATATTCTTGAGCCTTAGCTGAGCGCCAGGACCTGAACTAGTCGACCAACCTAGGAACCAAGAGAGGGGTGAGGATAAAGCCCTAGAGCGATTCTTGAAGTTCGCTCCACCTAAGTTCCATGGAGGGTCTGATTCCGAAATAGCGGAAAATTGGTTTGAAAGGATGGTTGATATTTTTGCCGCTTTAGATTATACCGAGGAAAGGCAAGTGAATTTTGCCGTTTTCCAATTTGAGGGGCGGCACGCTCGTGGTGGAATGTTGTTAGTGCAAAGTGGGAAAGAGAACAAACCCCTTGGACTTGGGTAAACTTTGAGAGGGAGTTTAATGTCAAGTTCCTCCCGCCAATTATACAAGAAAAGAGGGAGGACGACTTTATTAAGTTGAAACAAGGATTATCAAGTGTGGCCGAATATGAGGAACGGTTCACCAAACTTTCTAAATTTGCCCCTGAGCTGGTAGTCACCGAACAGAAAAGGATAAGGAGGTTTATTCAGGGGTTAAATGTAGAAATCCAAGAATCCCTAAGCAGCCCAGATTACCACTTTTACGGATGCTTGGATAAGGCACAGAGGGTAGAAAATGCTAAGTCTCAATCTAAGGCTTTTCATGCTAGAAAGAGGGGCAATCCAAGCGATAACTCTAAACAGTCCGAGAGGTCTAATCAACCCTTAAAATAGGAAAAGGGCCTGGAGAAGTGAAGATGCTGAAAAACCTGGAGAAACTCCGTCAAGCGAAACCCGTCAAAAGGAAATCAGAGTAGGAGAGGTCAACAAAAGAGGAAATCTCAAACTGATCAAGCGTGACCCCTCGCGTAACTTGCGGATACTGTGGCAAGATTGACCACACTGAGGCCGAGTGCTGGAGAAAGCAAGGGAAATGTCTGAGGTGCGGTAGTACCGAGCATAAGTTTTCAAATTGCCCTAAAACTTCTAAGGGAGAAGGAAATTCTCAACAACCTGCTAAATCCACTGCAAATCAGTCGAGTGCCAGAAGAAATGATTAATACTGATGATTGTAAGAAGGATCCAAGTAGTGGAAACTCTACGAATGGGTGAATCTGACTCCACTCGACAAATAGGGATTGTAGTTTTACCCTAGCAAAATCGGGCACTTTTAGAGGTTGTAATCTTTTGTATAGGGGGATGACATCCTTTTGTTATATATTACGACTGGGCATGTTTTGATCTTGTTGATTCCCCTTTTCTTTTGAAACGATTTGATGAACTTATTATAACTTAGTGTAACTATTATAATCTTTTTATAGCATATGAAAATTTCCCTTACTTTTAATTGATTTTACGGTTTATATGTATATGTAATCTCTTGCTCCACACCTCTAGACTGTAATAAGATCCTGAATGGTACCTGAGGATAGTTCAGTTCAATAAGTGTGAGTTTCGAATGGAAAAAAAGAGTAATGAAAATTGGTCACGTGAGGAAAGGCCGGTAAAGATTTTATCGAAAGGTGAAAAAGTTAGAACGCAAGCAAATCCCTCTAACGAAGGGTTCATAGAGAGATTAGGGAATCGAGAAAGCAATTTGAGAAGTTAAAGAAGAGACCGAAAGAGGTATTTAGGGTTATTCAAAAATCAAGATATGAATTTCGAGACGAAATTCTTTTAAGGAGGGAGGATGTGAGACCCAAAAATTTACTTATTTTATCTTATTTGACTGGCTATTTAGATATTTATCCACCCGTTTTCTCCGAATAATTTATTTCAACCATTTTAGAACCATTTACATGGAACTATGATTGCATATATTTTTAAAATGTCCCGTTAATAAATTTAAATTTTGAAAGCTCGTATACCGAGATTTAATGAATACGCGGTTGGAATGCAATATTTGATTTGAGAGTACAGTGACCTTGGAGATTTGAGAACTCATGCGTTAATCTTAAAATAGGTATTTTTATGATTAAATACTCAAGTAATAGTTAGTTATACTATCGTTATAAGAATTTCTTAGAAATTTCGCTTTATCGCGCACAAGTCGGAAGTTCGCGTTTTCGTGCGCACAACTAATTGGAGGATTTAGAAATTATTGATAGACTATTAAGAGTGAATAATATTAGTGTTAAAGTAAGTGCATTAGAGGTATAATACACAAGTGAAATAAACTCGAACGGAATTGAGCACGAAACGAGCGCGTTTGCGCGCGGGAAGAGAGTTGACTTTTGGCACTTTTGGCCAACAATTAAAGCTTCTCAAGGAAGCTTCATTTTGATCAAAACTCTCACTCTCTTAGCTCCAAGACAGCCGGCCACAAGGAGGGGAAAAACCACCCAAAGTTCTTCAATTTTCTTCACCAAATCTTCACCATTTTATCTCAAAATTTAACCACACTTAGCTAACCACTTGGTGAACAACCTAAGCTAGGAAAAGGGCTTGTTATCCACGGTTTTGTTGAGCTTCAAGAGGCCGAAAATTTCTGCTTTGTTCATCAAGAGAGATAAACAATGATCAACCTTGCAAATCTTGGTTTATGGAAGTAGTCTTGCACTTATAAGTTCGTATAATCATGTGGCCACCATGGCTTGATGGACTGATTTGATAAGTTTTGATGTTATTAATGTTGGTTTAGTGCTTAAATCAGTAGAAATAAGTGAGTTTATGAAGGATAGTTCAAAGGAGGTGAAGGGGAGAATTTTTCCGTTTCTGCCCTGTGATGTCCGTGGCCCTTAGGGCAAATTTTTGTGGTTCCAATGGCTAATTTATGATGTATATATGTTGTGTGAGATGTGTAGAAAGTTTCATCAAAAAATGTCATGATTTGGTTGTCCAAATGATGAGTTTTCAAAGATCAGCAAAACTGGAAAAAATTTCCCGTACCTGCTCTGGCAGTGTTTTTGTTTTGGCTATAAGTTTTTTACTCCGACATCAAAATTGAGTGCCATTTGTGGCATTGGAAACTAGACATTCCCAAATTTCCAACGGTATAAAATGCACCTTCTGATTCCACCTGAGTGATCCGTACCAACCTTGTAAATTTGCCTATCCTTATTTTTGTATGTACTGGAAGCTCTGTTTGAGCTGTGAATTGATGCTCAAAAATGAGCTCGTTGTGGACCGATTTTGAGAATGATTTCTCTAAGAAATTGTAGCCTTATGAATCTAGTTTTCAACGCCACCAACCACGCTCAATTCGAAGTTGAATTGAGTGAGTTGTGGCCGAAGTTCGAAACTGACTCAGGGATTGAAAACCCTCTTTTTGGCTAGTTGATGCCTTAACCTTGATTGGGACTTGTTATTTCGAATTTCTTGGTGTTAAACACCTACCAAATGTAATTTGGATGTTTTCTTAGACTTTTTTCATAAATGAACCATGTTTGAGAAAATTTCATTGGCCAAATGTTTGAGAAAGGAAAAACAAAAGTGCAAGGCAGATTGCCTTGGAAATTTTGGAAACTTTAGTGGCTTTGTTAACTAGCTTCCGAATGAATTTTTATATGAAATTTGATGGAGGAATAGCCCTTATATGGTAGGATAATACTGCCAAATTTGGCACCATTCCGAGTCTGTTTCGATACTCAACTAAAGTCACAAAGTTCCAACTTCAAATCTGGAATTTGTCCAGTGAACTTCATTTTGCACCAACTTTGAGCTGCTATATCTTGGCGCTCGAAACTCCATTCTTGTTCTATTTACTGTGTTTTAAACCTTACTTGCAACTCTATTTGAGCACAAATTTCAGAGGCTAGATCGAATTCTGTGATTTTTGCCGAATTTTCAAAGTTGGCCAAAAACCAACCCGAAACTGTCTTGGTAAGCTTAAAGCAGCCACTTTGAGATGAGTTTTGAATATCTTCCATTTGGAATCATGGAAAATGTCTTCTAGGAACTTTTAGTACTTTGAGTCTAGTTTCCAACGGTATAAAGTTTCCAATTTTTGGACTTATGGAGCTCGAGATATGATTTTTCCAAATAGTGTCGCACCAAGCGCGAAATTTTCTGGTTTTAAACAAAGTACTCTCCTTAAGCATTTTTAACCTTCCTTGGATGGTTGATCCGTTTTTAGAACTAATTTCATGGTTAGATACAAGGTTCCCTAGAACTTTAAACCTTTGTTTTAAATCTTGGTTTCTAAATGATTAAACCCCTTCTTAAATTGTTTCTTGGCTGTTTTAACTTCCTTGGTTAATAGCACCTTATTTTATACTTAAGAGATGGATTTGAACTTCTATTTTTAATGTCCTCAATTTCATGAGTTTAAGCTTTAAAATGAAGCATCTTAACTTGAGTGATTTTTTGGAGAATTTCATTAGTTTTCTACTCAAAGTTGGAACTTTGTTTTGACATTTACAATGAAATTAGGAAATTTTGAATAAGTTTTGACTACATTAGTTTGAAATGTGAACACTCTTTGGTATTTTTAAGTTTTGGATATGAGATTAGAAGTTTCGAAGAAATGACAAATCATCTACCTTTTTCTCGCTTTTCGTGCTAAAAATAAAATTGGTACTTTCTTTTGGAATTGAAATTATTTACCAAGACTTAACTCCGAAAGCGACTTGTGAGCTCGCTTTAAGCGTTATTTCGATGATTTAACGGGAAGACTCCTTTAACTTGACTTGAACTATGACTTTGAGAGTGGGGAGCGAGAAATGTTTTCTTATTAATCTTGGTTGAGTACCTACGGTAATCATGAATGCGCATGTCTCAGCTGGTCACGAGAACGTTGGAGAGCTCATTTGACTTCTTGCTTTGCTCCTCTTTGCCTTGACTTTCGGTGAGTATCAAGTGCATGAATTGTTGATAAATGCTTTAATTGTTAATTGAGTATTATGGAATTGTTGAGACGAGTGTGTATTTTACCTGCACTCGCTCTCCCTTAAGTGATCGCTATAATTAAATTGTTACTATGTGAATTGCTATGTGAATTAAATGAAGTATTGCTATTGTAAATCATATTTGTGTTGTGACGTCGAGTGGAGTGAACCTCCTCGATTTATCTGTATTCTTGTAGGGATGCCCTCATCCTCTCTTTATTTTAATTATGCGATATTAGTTACTTGAATACACACGATCGGAAATTGTTCATAAACTTGTCTAACTCGTAAACCCTGAGCGGATGCAAGTACCACACCAATTTAGGTGGGAAGTGCCTCTCATACCGTTTCAGTGTTATAATCGATTCATTGAGCGATAGCAAGTAGCACACCAATTGGGTCGGAGGTACCTCTCATGTCGACTCAAAACCCTAAACAATTAACCGCGTTCTCTGAGCGATAGTAAGTACCACACCGATTCGGGTGGGAGGTACCTCTCATGTCGTCTCAGAACCACAAATCATTCTAAGTCAATTGGAGCGATGCCTCATCAACCACTGAGCAATAGTAAGTACCACACCGTTTTGGGTGGAAGGTACCTCTCTTGTCGACTCAGATCCATAAATCAAGCATAGGTCGATTGGAGCGATGTCTCATCGACCATTGAACGATAAAAGTACCACACCGTTTCGGGTGGGAGGTACCTCTCATGTCGATTCAGAACCATAAACATATGACCGATTCCCTGGACGATGGCAATGTACCACACCGATTTGGGTGGAGGTACCTCTCATGTCGATTCAGAATCATAAATGGAATAAATAAAGTTCTACGGACTTAATTACCCACTCGGGTGACGGAAGTGCCATCACAAGGAGGTGTTAGATTGAATTTTGGCAAAGCAAGTGAAAATAAGCTGTTTTGTGAATTTTCACGAATATTTAAATGTTATAGATTTATTTCTCGCACAAATCTTATTGCCACTTGAATTACGTGCTTGCATGATTTTTCTTAGCCTCACTAAGCGTCAGCTCACCCCATTAGTTTTGTTTGCCTTAACAGGAGTCGAAATGGAAGGAATTATGGAGAGGTCGACTTGACGGCCCTTTTGATTAGAATATTAATGTAATTGATTAGACGACTTTTCGGAGACTGTATTTTGGAGAAAGTGATGTATTTTTGAGCACTTGAGTTGCAATACTTGAAAGTTTTTTTATAGAAGTGACTTTTCTTATTTCGACTGTCATTCCTTAGTTGTTTATCATAAGTTGAATTGAAATTGTATCGAGTCTTGGTGAGAGTTGGGCAGGCATTCCACGGATATCCTTGGTTCGCCCTTGGGAGAAGTGGGGGCGTCACAAGTTCCAGCCGACACTAAGGAGAGAGATGAGAGAGGTTTGTGTGCTGAAACTTGGAGTGGAAGAATGAAATAGTAGGTATAGATGTTGGGCCAAAAAGTCAACTCTTCATAGTTGTCGCGCGTGCGGGTTTCATATTCGATTTCTCTTGGATTTGTTTCACTGGTGCACTAAACCTCAATTGTAATTTCTTTAACACTATAATTATTCACTCTTAGTAGTCTAGTATAAGTTTTTTAAATTTCCATTTAACCGTTCCGGCTTGATATATGCGAATTTCCGATTCGCGCGCTATAAGGGATTAATTAGAACTCATTCACCTCTACTATCTCAATTAACTTTTCTAGTCTACTATTAATCATTTTAATTCTCCAAAATTATTAATACACACTCGATTCACTTATTGCCTCAAAAAATGTGAACTCGTTATTCTTTACTAAACGAGCCTCCGAAAAATTAATTTGCTAACGGAACGTTTTAAAAATATAATTGGGACATTATTCCATGAAAATAAGTATAAAATGGTTGAAATAAATTATTCAAAAAAAGGGTGAATAAATAATTAATTAAGCCAGTAAAATAAAATAAAATAAGAAAATTGCGGGTCCTCACACAATATCCACAGGTCAGACGAGAAGTTGTGACTTGACTTGCCTGCAAAATTTTCTTAATTGTATCTGTCCTACTGGAGTTCCTCGTGACATAGTTTCTTCTGGTTTCTTTATCATGAGTGGTGAAGGAAGTGGTAGTCTTATTCCATCCACTCCTTTCTAACTTTAGGTGGTGGTCCAATTTCTCTTAGTACTTCAAGGTAATGACTACTATCGGATACATCTCTTTTTCTCTTTTGAAAGGTTCTCAATTGGGATTTTATGCTCTCCAGCCTTTGTGCTTTCTCAAGAACGTCACTAAATGTTTCAATCTGTACTGTGGCAAGGGCATCTTGCGTTTCTAAATTTAATCGTTGGATAAACCGTTTTATTCTTTTCCGCTCCGTAACCACCAATTCCGGAACCATATTTAGAAAATTTCATGAATTATGTTTCATACTCAGCCACACTCGAAAGTTTCTTGACGAAACTTTATAAAATCGTGTTCTCTCTTTTCCTTGGACTAGTGGAGAAAGGAATTTCTCATTAAACTCTTGTACAAAAGTTTATTCAAGTTCTTGGAGTTTGATCTCTTTCCACTTGTTTCTTCTAACATTCCACCAAACTCGAGCTTCTCCCTCAAGTTGAAATATAGCAAAAGTGACTTGTCTTTCTTCTGTGTAGTTCAAGACATCAAATATATTTCTTATATTTTCTAACCAATTTACAACCAATTCTGGGTCAGGTCCTCCAGAAAATTTGGGTGAGGAGAATTTCTGAAACCGTTCCAAAGTTCGATTCTCCCCTATCTCTTGGTTTCCACATTGGTTTTCTTGTCCAACCCCCTGACCCTGTTGAACTACTAAGAGTTCTAGTACATCCATCATGCGAGTTCAGACTAATCCCATTTGCCCATCTCCTCCCCCAGCCCTTGGTTCGGCGTTTTGATCAGTAGCAAAATCATTATCTACCCTTTGATTTCGGGATTGTCTGGGTTGACGTTCCTTTCATTGTCCTCTAGTTTCCATGTTCACAACTAATCTATATGCATATACATAAAACCCACACTAAACCATAACTGAACTATACACACATACCGATAACAATTCTAAAGAAATGAAATCACTTGCACAAATAACATTATCACTGTATAAGTCAAACACAAACTAGAGTTCATCAGATCATAACACAAGTTACAGTCAAGTAAAGTACATACCAAGTCAAGGTCAGTAAACGAAAGTAAAAAGGTGATTAACAAAAATACATGGATCTCCAAGGTACAAACTCTAAGGTACCCATCTCTAAGGTAAAGTTCATCTCCAATGTACCCATCGTCCATTACGAAAGATCAAAAGTAGTGCTTCACTAGATTAATTGAAATTAGATGATTCTCGTTCCCTAATATAGTCAACTTCATTCCCACATTAGGATCCTTTGGACCACGATCTTCTCCACCTCTCTCTCTTAATTATTGTGTCATCCTAGCCAAACGATTATTGGTTTCCTATAACTATTCACGTGAAATATCGATTCATTCTTTTTCCCCAAAAATGGAGATCTCAATCCTTAGCATTGCCCTCAACTCTTAAGGACTCGAGTACAAAAATCCAAAATAAGGTAATTCGCAACTCAAGCCGGCTGGTCCCAAGAGTAAATCACCACATTTGAAATTCCTACCCAACATACATATCTAATTTTCCCCAAGTATCAAGATAAAGGGTTTATACCTATCACATTTATGATTCATAACTTATGCTCTAGAAGAGTACTTCAATTTTTACTCATTCACATAATAAGGACCATAACACCACTTGGCTCAATCTCACCCCGTGCAGAGACCATGCGAGTGCCTCTGATACCACCTGTGACTCCCCCACTTCTCCCAAGGACGAACCCAAGGGTATCCGCGGAACGCCTGTCCAACTCTCGCCAGGACTCGATACAAGTCAAATTTAAAGTTAAAAGTACATAACCAATAATAAAATTCAAATTAAGAAAAAATCTCTCCCTTAAAATAAACTTCCAAGTCTTACATCACAAGTTATCAAAATTACATCAATTTTCAAATTTAAGTACAACCCAAAAGAATATATACTACAGTCATTTGTTATAAATACACTTAAAGTCTCCAGAGAAAATAATTTAGTACTATTCGTGAGCACTCTCGATCTTGAACTATATTAAGGAAAACAAAAGCGTGGAATGAGTTAAACGGCCCAGTAAGGTTCCAAAACACATAAGCTGTGACGACCCCACCTCCCCCTAGGGCGTACCCTAGGGTTTAGCGAGCCGCCTGCCTAACTCTCGCCAGGACTCACTCACTAGCTCGAGAACATAACATACATCCATAGGAATAAATACCAAAAATGAGTTCAAACTTAACGTATACATTAATGCTCAAACCCAGATACAAGGCCTCTACATACCATAATACTTTAAAGTGCTACAAGTCAAGTACAAACAACCCTAATCGGGTGTTAACGCGAGTACAACTTCAAAACTCAAAACTACTAGACTACACTAGTGGTTGCAACTCTCGCCTCACTCGTACCCCCTGTAAGGAAAACAAATGGCGTGGAATGAGCTAAAAGCCCAATGAGGTTCCAAATATCAAATTAATCATTAAATAATGCATAAGCAGCGCAATAGTGAAATAGTGTTCAAGACAAGTCAAGAAGTGAGTAACCATACTTCATATAGCCAAACAATAAATTTTCACATTCACAATAAGGATACAGTTGCTCATATATCGGCTCCACCATAGCTTGATCGATTGGTAGTTGACACTCCGTCAACTTTCAAATGAGGAAACTAGTCCAGTAGAACACCACTTAACTCCAACCTCCGTCCACTGACCAACCCCCTTACCGGGCCCGAACTCCACAATAAACACTGGTGGTAATACTCGAGTATACCGATTAGTCGAGGAGGTAACACTCCACTCGACATCACTAACTACCCAGGGTTTGTTATCTAATCGATCAGGCCCTTGCCGGCTCGACTCGATTAACTAGCCACCGGGTTTCTGGAATTCCAGATAAATCACAATTCATATGCACGTATATCATTCAAATTGAAATCGGATCAAGAACAAGTCATATTAGGGCAAGTGCGATAAAGTACACGCTTGCCCGATCAATCCACTCGTATAACATGGAAGCATCTCATTCAAGTATCAAATACATGTGTCAAGTGCAATTAAATATTTGGAAGCACTCACCAACAGATGCAGTGCTTTTACAGGTTGGTTTTGGGTATTACTCCCGCTCTTGGAGTTCAAATCTGCGAGAAAATCTTGTTTAAGAGCATTGAAAAGTAACTAAGGCTCGAAATTTAAACATTTCGTTTAACGAGAATCAAGTAATTGAAAATTATTTATGGACTATTCGTAAAACCCTTGCTCACTTTTCAAATGGTGAAATTTTGAAGCCATTATATGTGAAAATGCCATTTGGGTCGAAGAAATGAAAAGAACGTATTTCTATCAGTTGTAAATTCCAAGGGTACAAGTTTCTGTCGAAATTCAACTTATATATCTCCACAAAAGGAAACTCGAATAACCTAGACAAATCGAGTTAGATTCGTCCTCAAAGTCTTACTCAAGATAAGCGTAACTCTACTTAAATCTCGCGTATAAATTTGGGCAGCACGCCCTTTGTGTTTACTAAATATTCAGCCATTTATGGCTTCCTTCTTTTCCTTAATTCAGCCCCACAATACACACAAGTAAGGTTACCACAATAGCCCTTCCATTAGGCTCCAAAATCATCCAAGTACAACACAAGTGCAATAGTACAAGCAAATATCAATTTTGAAGACAAAAGCTAAATGGCAGATTTGGCATCTCGTAGTATTTTAGTCATAATCGGAGCTATGATTATTGAATTGGGCTGAACCTTATACCATTTCGAAAGCTAAGACAGAGGGGAACAACTTTCATGAAGGCCACTTAAACCTAATTTATAGTTTATCTAAGTCGAATTTGCCAATCACAGATCCAAAAGTTCATGATCAGTCTGTTTGTCAGCACTGATTTAACCGGCAATAACTCAGGCTACACAACTCCGTTTGGAGTTTTTTCAGAGGCGTGGGAAAGCTAAAACATAGGGCTACAGGTTTTGTGTTTTGGCCACAAGCTAATTGGATACGAATCAGGGTGAAAAACGCAGCCCAAACTGGTGAATTCACAAAACCGTTTACGAATTGCAGCTTGTGGCAGTAAGGGTATTTCGGTCATTTCACCTTCTACCATACTCCGATTGAGTTGAAATTTTACAGAAAGCTTAATAACATCATTTCCTACAAATTGCATGTTTTGAGCTAAGTCCAATTCGGCCTCCATCATGGCCGAATAGACTGGGCAGAACAGGGCATCATGGAAGTTCAAATCTGGAATTTTTATGAATTCATAGTGCAAACTTCACTTTTCTAACTTGAATCATTACTTCAACCTCCAAAACAAGATTATAAACACCATATACCATCTAAATAACTGGATTTATGATTGAAAAACTCCAAAAACCCTAACTCAAATAAAGACCCTAACTCAAACAAAAACCACCATAAGCCTCAAAACCATGGAAATAACTATTATTAGCCACAAATATAGGTTGTTCTACAAAAATTAGGCAAGGGTAGAGAAGCAATAAAAGAAGAGAGCTTTAATACCTCTTTAAGATGCTCATAAGTGCAAATCCTTCACCTTTCCTTTCAAAACTTTGGCACACCAAGCTTTCTAAGCTCTCAACTAGATGATTAATCGGTTTGAAATCTTGTTTTTCACTCAATTTAGCTAGAAATCAAGGTGGTATGAAGTAGTGGTTTCTCCCCTTTTTTTTTTCTTCTTGATTTCGGCCACAATGAGAAAAAATGAAAGAAAATGGAGTCCTAGAAGATTTAAGAAGGTTAGACTTAGTTTGGGTCAAAGTTAGGTGGATGCCATCCACTTGGCACCTTAAGATTTCATCTAATTTTTTTTTGTCTTTTCCTTTCTTTTCCTAGTCAAATATTTCGGCCAATAAGAGCTATTTAAGGGCTGATATTTTGCACTAATATCATGAATATGTTCTAGTAAGAAAGTGGTAGTCAAAGTGTGCTCAATCAGTAGTGAACGGTATCCGTCGGCTCAAGCCGATTTTCTCTAAAATGCTATACTAGGGTTTTAACCCCTAATTCACCAACTTATTATTATCACTTCTAATCACACATGTAATATCATCTAAAATATACTCTTAATCACTAAATTTAGTACACGTTTCGTACCGATTATTTATACTACGAAAAGACGTAAAAACCCTAGTTTTGTCGTAGCGATGAAAGTAAAACGGAAACCCTTGATTCTATAATTATTTGTAGCTATTTAGGAGGTGAATGTGTAGTAAAGCTATTGCAAAGTAATATTTTTCAAATTAAAAGAAATTTTAAGAAAAATATAAGGGATTTTGCAACTTCATAGATTAAAATTAGGGTTTTAAGTAAAATATGAGGGATTTAAGGAAAACTTGTTGGTCACAAGCAAAACTAGGGTTTTGCGTACAAGTAGGGTTTCTGGTCTTTAAAACAAAACAATGTCTTAAAACGAAGATAAAATAAAGACACCATAATATTCTCGTTGAGACTAAAAAAACAAATTATCCTAAAAGTCGGGGTATCACATAAGCAGTTCTAATAAATCAAGTAAATTAAGCATAACACATGTATGCTTCAAAGTTTCACATTGGCACATTAAAATGAGATATTTATCATTTTACAGAAATAAACACACATTAAAAGGATACGATGTTCATGTGGAACTGTTTCGTTCAGTTTCACCTTATAACTCCAATAATTTCCCCGATTTGTCTGGCCTTCATCTTATCCCTCCAGTGGTAATATTCGAGTATACCGATACGGTGACTCAGGGTTCCAACCTACCCGACCGAACCCAATCCTAACTCGAGTAGGTTAGTAACTATTACGGTTCATTCAGTTCGAACTAGAAGATGAGTTTTATACCATTGGAAAACTTGAATGCCGCTAATGGCACTCAATTTCAAATTTTGTACAGAGAGATACGTTCAAATAAAGAGGTGCTGTTTGGCTGCCCAGATTACCATTTCCAGATTTCTTTCAATTTCGAAAACTCTAGATTTGAACAACCAATTGAAATGATTTTTGGTAGACATTTTTGTACACACAATATACAATGGGAGTGTTTGGATAGCACTATTATCTCAAATAATATTTCGCTTGCATCATAAACACATTTCTCAACCCACCTTTTTATATTTCCAACCACCTTTTTATCTCACATATGTGATACCTCAACTTTTAGGATAATATTTTTATTTAGTCTCAACGAGGATATTACGGTTTCTTTATTTTATTTTTGTTTTAAGACATTGTTTTATTTTAAAACCTCTGATACCACCCGTGACTCCCCTACTTCTCCCAAGGACAAACCCAAGGGTATCCGCGGAACGCCTGCCCAACTCTCGCCAGAATTCGATACAAGTCAAATTTAAAGTTAAAAGTACATAACCAATAATAAAATTCAAATTAAGAAAAATCTCTCCCTTAAATAAACTTCCAAGTCTTACATCACAAGTTATCAAAATTACATCAATTTTCAAATTTAAGTACAACCCAAAAGAATATATACTACAGTCATTTGTTATAATACACTTAAAGTCTCCAGAGAAAATAATTTAGTACTATTCGTGAGCACTCTCGATCTTGAACTATATTAAGGAAAACAAAAGCGTGGAATGAGTTAAACGGCCCAGTAAGGTTCCAAAACACATAAGCAGTTCTAATAAATCAAGTAAATGAAGCATAACACATGTATGCTTCAAAGTTTCACATTGGCACATTAAAATGAGATATTTATCATTTTACAGAAATAAACACACATTAAAAGGATACGATGTTCATGTGGAACTGTTTCGTTCAGTTTCACCTTATAACTCCAATAATTTCCCCGATTTGTCTGGCCTTCATCTTATCCCTCCAGTGGTAATATTCGAGTATACCGATACGGTGACTCAGGGTTCCAACCTACCCGACCGAACCCAATCCTAACTCGAGTAGGTTAGTAACTATTACGGTTCATTCAGTTCGAACTAGAAGATGAGTTTTATACCATTGGAAAACTTGAATGCCGCTAATGGCACTCAATTTCAAATTTTGTACAGAGAGATACGTTCAAATAAAGAGGTGCTGTTTGGCTGCCCAGATTACCATTTCCAGATTTCTTTCAATTTCGAAAACTCTAGATTTGAACAACCAATTGAAATGATTTTTGGTAGACATTTTGTACACACAATATACAATGGGAGTGTTTGGATAGCACTATTATCTCAAATAATATTTCGCTTGCATCATAAACACATTTCTCAACCCACCTTTTTATATTTCCAACCACCTTTTTATCTCACATATGTGATACCTCAACTTTTAGGATAATATTTTTATTTAGTCTCAACGAGGATATTACGGTTTCTTTATTTTATTTTTGTTTTAAGACATTGTTTTATTTTAAAACCTCTGATACCACCCGTGACTCCCCTACTTCTCCCAAGGACAAACCCAAGGGTATCCGCGGAACGCCTGCCCAACTCTCGCCAGAATTCGATACAAGTCAAATTTAAAGTTAAAAGTACATAACCAATAATAAAATTCAAATTAAGAAAAATCTCTCCCTTAAATAAACTTCCAAGTCTTACATCACAAGTTATCAAAATTACATCAATTTTCAAATTTAAGTACAACCCAAAAGAATATATACTACAGTCATTTGTTATAATACACTTAAAGTCTCCAGAGAAAATAATTTAGTACTATTCGTGAGCACTCTCGATCTTGAACTATATTAAGGAAAACAAAAGCGTGGAATGAGTTAAACGGCCCAGTAAGGTTCCAAAACACATAAGCAGTTCTAATAAATCAAGTAAATGAAGCATAACACATGTATGCTTCAAAGTTTCACATTGGCACATTAAAATGAGATATTTATCATTTTACAGAAATAAACACACATTAAAAGGATACGATGTTCATGTGGAACTGTTTCGTTCAGTTTCACCTTATAACTCCAATAATTTCCCCGATTTGTCTGGCCATCATCTTATCCCTCCAGTGGTAATATTCGAGTATACCGATACGGTGACTCAGGGTTCCAACCTACCCGACCGAACCCAATCCTAACTCGAGTAGGTTAGTAACTATTACGGTTCATTCAGTTCGAACTAGAAGATGAGTTTTATACCATTGGAAAACTTGAATGCCGCTAATGGCACTCAATTTCAAATTTTGTACAGAGAGATACGTTCAAATAAAGAGGTGCTGTTTGGCTGCCCAGATTACCATTTCCAGATTTCTTTCAATTTCGAAAACTCTAGATTTGAGCAACCAATTGAAATGATTTTTGGTAGACACTTTGTACACACAATATACAATTGGAGTGTTTGGATAGCACTATTATCTCAAATAATATTTCGCTTGCATCATAAACACATTTCTCAACCCACCTTTTTATATTTCCAACCACCTTTTTATCTCACATATGTGATATCTCAATTTTTAGGATAATATTTTTATTTAGTCTCAACGAGGATATTACGGTTTCTTTATTTTATTTTTGTTTTAAGACATTGTTTTATTTTAAAGCCTCTGATACCACCCGTGACTCCCCCACTTCTCCCAAGGACAAACCCAAGGGTATCCGCGGAACGCCTGTCCAACTCTCGCCAGGACTCGATACAAGTCAAATTTAAAGTTAAAAGTACATAACCAATAATAAAATTCAAATTAAGAAAAATCTCTCCCTTAAATAAACTTCCAAGTCTTACATCACAAGTTATCAAAATTACATCAATTTTCAAATTTAAGTACAACCCAAAAGAATATATACTACAGTCATTTGTTATAATACACTTAAAGTCTCCAGAGAAAATAATTTAGTACTATTCCGTGAGCACTCTCAATCTTGAACTATATTAAGGAAAACAAAAGCGTGGAATGAGTTAAACGGCCCAGTAAGGTTCCAAAACACATAAGCAGTTCTAATAAATCAAGTAAATTAAGCATAACACATGTATGCTTCAAAGTTTCACATTGGCACATTAAAATGAGATATTTATCATTTTACAGAAATAAACACACATTAAAAGGATACGATGTTCATGTGGAACTGTTTCGGTCAGTTTCACCTTATAACTCCAATAATTTCCCCGATTTGTCTGGCCATCATCTTATTCCTCCAGTGGTAATATTCGAGTATACCGATACGGTGACTCAGGGTTCCAACCTACCCAACCGAACACAATCCTAACTCGAGTAGGTTAGTAACTATTACGATTCATTCAGTTCGAACTAGAAGATGAGTTTTATACCATTGGAAAACTTGAATGCCGCTAATGGCACTCAATTTCGAATTTTGTACAGAGAGATACGTTCAAATAAAGAGGTGCTGTTTGGCTGCCCAGATTACCATTTCCAGATTTCTTTCAATTTCGAAAGCTCTAGATTTGAGCAACCAATTAAAATGATTTTTGGTAGACACTTTGTACACACAATATACAATGGGAGTGTTTGGATAGCGCTATTATCTCAAATAATATTTCGCTTGCATCATAAACACATTTCTCAACCCACCTTTTTATATTTCCAACCACCTTTTTATCTCACATATGTGATACCTCAACTTTTAGGATAATATTTTTATTTAGTCTCAACGAGGATATTACGGTTTCTTTATTTTATTTTTGTTTTAAGACATTGTTTTATTTTAAAGCCTAGAAACCCTACTTGTACTCAAAATCCTAGTTTTACTTGTGACTAACCGGTTTTTGTTAAATCTCTCACATTTTAATCGAAACCCTAATTTTAATCTATGAAGTTGTAAAATTCTTTTTATTTTTCTTAAAATTCCTTTTTTATTTGGAATTTATTCCTTTACAATAGCTTTATTACTCATTCACTCCCTCAGTAGCTACAATCAACCATAGAATCAAGGGTTTTTCCTTTAGGTTCCGAGTTCGGGTAAATTAGGGTTTTTTTTGCGTATTTCGGCCGTGTGACCACTTGATGAAGTGTGTGTACTAAATTTGGTGGTTAAAAGTGAGTTTTATATAAGAAAAAGTGTGTGATTTAGAAGTGATGATAATAAGTGAGTGAATTATAAGTTAGAACCCTAGTACGCGCGAAATAAGGAAAAACGGGTTGAACCGATATGTACCGTTCGTTACCGATTGAGTGCACCACTTGAACATTACTTTATTACCTTAATCTCCTTGTTATTACTTGACCAAAATCAGACCTAAATATCTTCTTCATGCAGCCGAAATTTTGGACTAGAAACAAGAAAGAAAAGAAAAAAATTGACTTCCAATCAAAAGGTGACACTTGTCCAATTTTGACCCCAAATGAATTCCTATCATTTTAACTTTCTTGAAGCTTCATTTCAGCCACCATTTCTGCACATTCCAACCGTGAGGTTCAGAGGGAAAAGAGGGAAGAAACCATTCAATTTCCATCTTGATTTTTAGCTTAATTTGAGGAAAAATCCAAAATCTAAACCGATTAAACTTCTCCTTTAGTTCTTAAGAAGCTTTGTGTGGTGAAACTTTGGAGGGAAAGGTTGTGATCCTCTCTTGCAAGAAGCCTTGGTGAGGTATTATGGTTTCCTATCCTTTTCTTGCATTTAATCCTGTTAAAGTTTAGTTAGAAGCTCTTAATCTTGCCTTATGACGGTAAATTTGTTAGTTTGGAGTGAGATGTTGGAGTATGCATCTAGGGTTTACATTTCAGCCTTGATTATGGTTATTTATCTAGTAATGGATGTTATAGAGTTAGTAATGGTTGGTTTTTGATGATTGAATGCTTATTGGATATGAAATTTTTAAAGGAAAAGGTCAAATTCCAGAAATTGAAACTAACTTGTTTAGCTTCTGACCTGTTTTAATTCGTCCATGTTAGAGGCCGATTCAGGCTTAGATCAAAACATGAACGTTGTAGGAAATGATGTTATATAGCTTCCTATAAAGGTTCAGCACGATCGGAGCATGGTAGGATGTGCAATGACCTAAATACCCTGACTGCCACAAGCTTCATTTCGTAGACAGTTTTGTGAATTCACCAGTTTGGCTTTGTTTTTTCACCCTGATTCCTATCCAATCAGCTTTTGGCCAAAACTTACAACTTGTAGCCCTATGTTTTAGCTTTCCAATGCCTCTGAAAACACCTCAAATGGAATTGTGTAGCTTGGGGTATTACCGGTTAAAGTCAGTGCTGACAACCAGACTGATCATGAATTTTTGGATCTGTGATTTGCAAATTTGACCTAGATAAACTATGAATTAGGTTTAAGTGGCCTTCATCAAAGTTGTAACCCTTTGGCTTAGCTTCGAAACAGTAGAAAGTTTACCCTAAACCGATAGGCTTAGCTTTAGTTGTGACCGAAACGCCAAGAGACGTCAAATCTGCCATTTAGCTATTTGCCTTTAAACTTGATTTCCGATTGCCTTGTTAAGATTTGTGTTGTAATTGGATTATTTTGAGCACAGTTGAAGGGCTATTGTGGTACCCTTGCTTATGTGTGACATTGGAGTTGATTTGAGAAAAATAATGAAGCCATAAATGGCTGGAAAATAAGTAAACACAAGGGGCATGCCGCCGAAATGTTCACTCAAGGTACAAACTAGCCTTTGGAGTTCTGGTTCGATAATCTGCAAATTTGACCTAGATCCCACTGAAAACTGGGTTGAGTTGTCTTCATAAAAGTTGTAACCCTTTGTCCTAGCTTCGAGACGCTACCTAGTACACTTTGATCCAATAACCACAGCTCGGGTTATGGTCGAAACCTTGCAACCCGTTTTCATACCATTTTCATTTCCGCGCACGCGCACATGCATTTCTTGGCCGTTTTTGCCGTTTTGGCCGTTTTAGACCGTATTTCCATTTGTGATGGTTGTTTGACTGATGGTTGCGTATAATCTTCTGTCACAGGCAGTGACGAACCGGACGGAGTCGGTGGACCCGTATAAAGTGCCTTGATTTGCGTGCTATCTAGTTTGAGTGAGTAATTGGGTTGTTTTATGTGATAACTGTCAAAGTGCCTTGTATATGTTACATGGGTACTTAGGCGAGGGTGTACTTTATCTCACTCGACCTAAACCCAACCTTGTTGTTGATTTAATATGTGAGAATACATGCTTTGTATTGAGAATCACCCTTTTGCTGTGTGCTGTTGGGCTGAACATGACTTGAGTTGAACCCCTTGCTGTGTGCTGTTGGGTGAGTATTTTGTTGCGTACTTTATTGAGAGATATCATCTAATGAGAGATTGGATATCTCAGGGCTTGGTTCCAGCCCGGTTCCAAGGGTAGACGAACTATTCGAGCCAGTCAGAGCTTGGTCGAAGTTAGTTCCATGCTAACCTTGGGATTTCGTTCTTTGTTAAGTTTTGTTTAAAGCTAAGTGATTTTGTTTTGCTCGAGCTGCTGTGTGCTGTTGACTGGCCAGCGGGGTTGATAAGGTGAACGGGGAAGTAAGTGGAGTCTACGGACTATGAGTTTTGGTTGACGGAGTGTCAACAGGTGGACAAGCTCGGGGAATTGAATTGGCTTTGAAGCCATCCGTATCCTACTATTGTGATGTTACATTTCTATCTATTGATGTGAAAAATCTTGGTTTACATGTTTATTTGGATATGATTTTACTTTTTTACCCCCGATTATTCACTAAGCATATAGCTTACCCCATTCCATTTGTTTTCATTAGCAGGGGCCAACGCGGGGAAAGCTCGGGAAGGTGTATAGACTTTTGGTTTAGAGAATAATTGATGTTTATTCTAGTACTTGTTATAAATTAACTAGTAAGATGTATATATTTGTTGTGGTTATAGTTAGTAGTTTCTCTAGGGTTTACTTTCTGGTGCTAGTGGTGTGTATGGCTTAATGTAATAGTCTATGCAACTTTTGAAGATGTAATAGTGTAAATAGAATTTTCTTTTGGCGTGAAATCTATTTCTCGTTTTAGAGTATCGAGTCCTGGCGCGAACTAGGCAGGCGATCCGCTAAGCCCTTTGGTACGCCTCTGGGTACGGTGGGGTCGTCACAACATACATCGCATAACAAAAAGTATTACAGTAATTATTTCAAATAATATTTCAAATAATACTCTATCCAAACAAACCCATTAATGTATAACCATCAATTTCACAACCAAACAAGCACTAAAATTTCGAATTAAAACAGAGCAACATGGACAGAAAATTTCCGACTAGCTCACTTCCTCACGGTTTCTCTCTTTCTTTTTCCTCTTCTAGTTTCTTCCATTAAAACTCATCACAAACACACTAACACACACATAAATATCATGGCAGCCCTTATTTAACCAAGGTGGGAGTTCATAGAGCCCACTTTAACCAACCAAATCCAAGCAACAACAACAATAAGGAAACTACAAGCTTCAAAACCAAGAAATGAAACAAGAAAGCAAGAGTTTTGGTGGGAGATGTTTATACCTTCAAAATCCAAGAAGAAACCTAGATTAAGATCAGATTTTCACCGAAAATTCTCCAAGAAAATCCACAAGATTGCTCCTTACTCCTAGATGAAGTGTTACTGCAAGTAGTTTGCGATTTGGTGGAAGTTTTGCGGGTGAAATGAAGCTAGAACAATGGAGTTTTTCCTTCCCTTTTTCTTTCTTGTTGGTCAGCTGAGCAAGTGAGAGAGATGGTGAGGGTATTGTGTTGTGATTTCTTGGAGAGAAAAAATGAAAAAGGTAGCTTTAAGTGTAGTGCAAAAAAGTCAACTCTCACTAGTGGTCGCGCGAAGGTTTCGTACCACTGTTTCTCTCGGGTTTGATACACTCATGCACTAATTCTCCAAGGTAGTTCCTTTAACTCTGTAATTATTCACTTTTACTAGTCTAATATTAATTTCTCAAATCTCCAATTAGTTGTACCGGTGCGACTTTTGAGAAACTATCGACGCGCGCGCAGTAAAAGCTTAATTTTAACTCACTCACATCTAATCTCTCAATTAACTTTTCTTAGTCTACTATTGATCGTTCTTAATTCTCTAAGACTAATGTACTCTCGGATCGAATTTACCTCAGAAAATGTATATTCGCTATTTCTTGCTAAACGAGCCGTAGAAAAATTAAATTTGCTAATTAAACGTTTTAAAATTATAAAAGGGACATTTTTGCATACAAATCGAGTTAAAACGGATGAAATAAATTATTTGGGGTAAACAGGTGAATAAATAATTAAATAAGGCAGTAAAATAAAATAAAAATAAGAAAAAAATTTGGGTCCTCATACCCAGCCACTTTCGTAGCATTGTTTTTACATTTTCTCCCTTTCTCTTTTGTAATTCTATACAGTTTTATAAAGTCTTCCTCTGGAATAAGACTAAAAGTAGATATAGCCTTAGCAAGTTCTTCCTGCCAATCGACATAAAATACATCAAAATAATCTTTGTTCATCCTTAGTTGAGACTAAAAAGCATAGTTAAAGTTTTATATATTATTACTTCTATAGAACCATCACTAATTTATACCAGTAGAACCTAACATGATTTGTTTGAATAGTTAATAATTATTTTAAAAAATTGAAGCATAAATTGCTCCAATTTGTGTACCTTTCATGCATAGCCCAGGAGCAAGTGTAGATCCACAAATAGTGATCAACTCACTTCGGTATGCAGCTTAACTGGCCTAGCTCACATGTATGCAAAATTATCATTTGGTTATTTATCCTTAGTTAATTAGTTAACTAAACTTAAAATCAATTAGTGATTATTAGTATTTATATATCATATATTTTAGTCATCCTACTATATGATACATAAATTCAAATAAAAGAATAATTAGTTAAAAAGTTTCATTATTGTTTTATTATTTATTATTTTTATTAATTGGCAATATTTATGCTACTGCTACTCCGATTCTAACTTATACTAAGGGTAGAATGTGACAAACTCACTTCAAGATCAAAGGGATGCGCAAAAGCTTCAACCCAATATGCAACTAGAATTGCATCACATACATTGCCTTGTGCCCAATTAACCATAAAAATTCAATTGAAACGTGAATTTTTGGAATCATAGGAAAAGCAGATATTGCCTTAGCATTTTGCAGTCTCATTTTCAACTGTTTCTTAATTTTGGTTATAAGCCAAGGTGACTGACTAGTATGTTCTTCCATGCTAATCATGTGACAGCCCCACCTTTCCTTATGGTGTACCTCATGGGTTAGCTGACTGTCTGCCCAACTCTCGCCAAAACTAACTAATCCAAAATTTCTAGTAGGTACAAAAACGAACAACATAACTTCAAAACACTGCAACCTAAAGTTACATACAATGGAGTCATTAACAATTCAAACTTAAAGTACGAGTAAAAGTATTCAATCTTATACAAATACATATGAGGTTTACTAATACAGAGGAGTTTAAACAAAACATCTAAGGTCTAAATTTAGCTCAACTCTTTCCCAAAATCACCAACCCAAGTCTTCGCCCCTGAAAAGAGAACAAGGATAACAGAATGAGCTTTCGCGCAATGAGATATCACAGAGACACGCAGTTAGCAACAAAATGGAAAGCCAAATCACATGTGAGTAACACTTTGAGAGATAAACAAGTACCACAATTTACTGAGTAAAAGGATACAGTTGGCTCTCATGTGCCAATTCCCAATCACAGTTGGCATTCCGTCAATGTTTAAAGAACCAATAATATTGTTCGTATACCTCCACTTTACACCAATTCCCGTTCACCATTCATACCCCTTACTAGGTCCGAACACCAAATAGAGGGGGGTAATATTCGAGTATACCAAATTTCTAAATAAACAGTATTCAGAGATTTAGAGATAGATTCCCTATGGCCTGTCAATCTATCTCGACCAACCCTTGCTGGCTCAAGTCGATTAACTCACCAATGGTGTTTGAGCCCAGGTTCACAGAGTGGCCGTTGGATAGTAAGTTCCAAACCACATTCAATTGAAGCACAAGTAACATACTTCAAGTGAATAGCAAAGCAGTCAAACAATCAAGAGAAACCGAATATGATAAAGTACACACTCGTCCAGCCCAGAGTAAACCAACCATAGTCATGTATATTCATAAATTTCAGTCACATAATGGTTCACATAAGCATTAAGTCATGTAGGTGGTACACTCACCAGTTCAAGCAGAGCAACATTAAAAGTTTGACCTCGGATTATGTTCGTGCTCACTGACAAACCCTAAAAATAACTAAGATAAAATTATTATGGTCCAACCATCAAAAGTTTAGGTGAACCAAGGAAAATCCAAGTAGATACTAAGACAATGATTCAAGTATGGTTTTGGAGTGAAAAGAAAGCATTTGGACCCAAGAAACATGAGCAACCAAAGAGTTCCTCATTTTAATTCATAGCGGGAAAATTCCAGCAACAAAACAGTGAAGAAAAACAAGGTAGTTCACCTCTTTAAATTATGATATTCACTCCAATTCAACCTCCCATTGTAGTTCAAAAATTTAGCAAGTGAAATGAGCAAGATTGAGTCCAAAAGACCACCAAACGAAAGGATTTTAATGCTAAAATAGCAAAGCAATTTAGGCTGCCAACCTACTAGAATTTTTCGAAAAGAAACAAGTACAATATGAGGTTTTCACCTTCCAAAACTCATGATTTCTACTCAAGTTCGGCCCACAAGAATCTTATCAAGGGTTTGGAACAAGATTTGGCTGAAACTCAACATGAAAAGGTTGAGGAAAAAAAGGTAAAATGCATCACTATCAACTCGGCCAACAAGCAAAATTGTAGCTCTAAGAATTAGAGAAAATCACCAACGAAAATCCTCCATTTCATCTAAAATTCAACACATAAGTAAAGTTTAAAGGTTTACCAAGTATCTTAGGCAAATTTACCAAAAAATCACTCCACAATCAAAGAAAACCAAGATGATTCCAAATTGGACAGCATTTCCCCTATTTCTCCTTAAATTTTCCTCCAAATTCAACACTTAACTTCATGGAAAACCTACCTTAAACAAGACGTCAAGTTATAAGCTATAAGAGGTACCTATTCGAGGCCAAAAGCTAACTAAATTGGACATAAAACTAGCTCTTATACCATTATACCAAGGTTGGAAAAATGTAAACCCTAAGCTGAAATTCATAACCACAATTTGGAAATTTCTATAATGAAGCTAAAATAGCATATAAAAGTTTGGAAAACCGCATGGCAAGGCTAATAGGTCATAGCAAAGTTGAAATTAGCATATCAAAGCTAGAATTTCTCAATCAAAGCTGGAAATTTCGATTTACTACACAAACTATGAAATTTTTCATAGAATCTACCATAATCAAGTTTTAAATCTACTCAAATGCAAGATAAAAGAGAAAAGTTGGTTTCTAGTCATAAATACCTTTTAACCCTATGAAGAAATGCAACCAAGAGCTTCTCTTCTCCCAAATCTCTCCACAAAAGCTTTTCTTTCTACCTTGATACAACCTTCTATGGATTGGATTTGGATTGTAAGATGAATTTCTCAAGGATTCAAGCAAGGAATCAAGGTAAAATTTGGAGTTTCTTTTCTCTCTTTCTTGCTAGAGAATTCGGCCAAAAGGGAAGAAGAAAGTGAAGGAATTTTGTCCAATTTTTTCAAGATAAAGACCAAGACTAGTCTTAGTCAAAATTAGCTTGGATGGCGACAAGTGGCGAGCTTGGGTTGATACCTATCCCTTTGTCTTTCCTTTGTCTTTCATCACTAATCCATATTATTTTTCTCTAATTCACTCTTATCACTTCTAATCACATGAGCCCTCTTATAAAAATACCCGTTTGTCCACTAAATTTAATACACACCTCACTAGTGGGTCCCACTTCCATAACGCACTATGAACTGAACATGCACTAATTTATAGAAGGAAAATGATAAAAAATTTTGATTCACTTATAAAAATATCTAAGAAATTAAAGCAGTAAAGTAAAGTAAGGAAAATGTATTAAAAAAATAAAATAAAATATAAATAACTTTCGGGTTTTCACACTCTCTCCCCCTTAAAAGAATTTCATTCTCGAAATTCTCATCTTGATTAATAAACAGTTCAAGGTATTTCTTTTGCATTTCTTCCTCTACTTCTCAAGTTGCCTCTTCTACACCATGGTTTCTCCACAGGATCTTCATCATGGGAATTTGCTTATTTCTTAGTTCTTTAACCTTTCGGTCGAGCAACTATACAGGTTTCTCCTAGTAAGTTAGAGACTCGTCTATTTTAATTTCTTTTGACTGTAATACATGAGTCGGATCAGGATGATATTTCTTTAGCATCGAGACATGAAAAGATTATGAATCCTGGATAATTCGGTGGTAGTTCGAGTCGGTATGCCACTTTTTCGACTCGTTGAAGAATTTTAAAGGGTCCCATGTATCTTAGTTGAAGCTTCTTTCCTTTACTTGCTGTGACACTTCACAATGAAGTAACCTTAAGAAACACGAGATCTCCAACTTCGAATTCTAAATCTTTTCTTCGATTATCTACGTAGCTTTTTTTGTCGACTTTGGGCTGTTTGGAGTTTCTGACGTATTAATTTGATCTTTTCATATGCATCCTCCATCCATGGCACTGTTGTTGGATCTAAAATTTTCTTTTCCCCTACAACATCCTAGTAAACTAGTGACCGGCACTTTCTTCTATAGAGAGTTTCATATGGTGCCATTTGAATAGATGAATGGTAACTGTTATTATAAGCGAATTCCACTAACATCATGTGTTGGCCCCAACTACCTCTAAAATCTATAATACATGTCCTTAACATATTTTCATTAGTTTGAATGGTTCTTTTAGGGATTGTCCATTTGTCTAAAGGTGGAATGTAGTATTGAGGTTTAGTTTGGTCCCTAAGATTTCTTACAACTTTTGCCAAAATCGAGACATGAATCGGGAATATCTGTTTGAGACTATACTTACGGGTACCCCATACAACCTCACAATCTCATCCATTTACAGCTGAGCCAATTTTTCCATGGAATACTTCATGTTCACTGGTAAGAAATGGGCCGATTTGGTTAACCGATCAATGATTACCTAAATGGCATCATGGCCTCTTTGCGTCCATGGCAAACTTGAGACGAAATCCATCGTAATACACTCCCATTTCCATTCAGGTATTTCAAGAGGTTGTAATAAGTCTGAGGATTTTTATATTCGACTTTGACTTGTTGACAAGTGAGACACATTTGAACATACTGAGCAATCTCCTTTTTCATGTTATCCCACTAATATAACCCTTTTAGATCTTGATACATCTTACTACTACCAGAATGCACTGTATAATTAGATCGGTGAGATTCCTCCAAAATTTTATTTTTCAATGTTTCATCCTTCGGCATAACCATTCGTTTTCGATATTTCAAGATCCCCTCAGGACTCATATTGAAATCAGGTAATTCCCCCTTTTGCACCTTTTCCATCCACTTCTGTACTACATAATTTTTCTTCTTTGTCTCTTTAATTTGATCTAGTAGGGTGGACCTCACCGTGGTATTTTCGAAAATCACCTTCTGGCATTCAAGATGAGGATTCCACTCACTAACCTTTTCTAGCATATTCCACTCCTTAATCATTAACCCGCCCACTTGAACCTTTCGACTTAGGGCATCAGTTACTACATTGGCCTTCCCAAGATAGTAGTTAATTGTACAGTCATAATCTTCCAAAAATTCCCTCCACCGACATTGTCCATGTTTAGCTCCTTCTGAAAAAATAACTATTTAAGACTCTTATGATCCATATAGATCTCAAAAGTTATTTCATATAAATAATGTCTCCACTTTTTCAAGGCAAAGGCAACAGCTGCTAATTCCGAATCATGGGTTGGATAATTTTGCTCGTGAGGTTTCAATTTCCTAGAAGTAAAGACAATCACATTTACATTTTGCATTAATACACACCCTAATCCTTTTCTTGAGACATTAGTATATACAGTGAAACTGTCCTTTCCATTTGGCAAAGCCAAAACTGGCGCAATATTCAACCTTCTCTTCAATTCTCAAAAACAAGTTTCACATCTAGTATGCCAAACATGCTTCTTTGTCAGATCAGTTAAAGTTCTTGCAAGTTTCAAGAAATTTTTAATGAACCGACGATAATACCCTGCAAACCTAGGAAGTTACGAATCTCAGCAGGGTTTTCTAGCATAGCTTCTACTTTGATCGGATCTATAGTGATGCCATCTTTCGAAATCATATGCTCTAGAAAAGAGATTTTCTCTAACCAAAATTTATATTTACTAAACTTAGCATATAACTGGTATTCTCTATAAGTTTGCAAGACGATTCTCAAATGCTGTTCATGCTCCTCCCGAGTTTTAGAGTAAACGAGGATATCATCAATAAACACTACTACAAACCGATCCAAATAGAGTTTGAAAATCCGATGCATCAAGTCCATAAATACTGTAGAGGCATTTGTTAGTCCAAAGGGTATTACTGCAAATTCAAAAAGTACATATCTGAAATTAAATGCAGTTTTTGGTACATTTTCCTTCCTATGAAGTTTCAGAGATAGGTGCTGCACCAAGAAAATCACAGATATTCATAACAATTGAGAAAAATTCTGAAATTTTCACGGTTGAAAGAGCTATGAGTATAGTTTCAAATGTAACAAACTGAACTCAATTTGGATTTTTCTACACCAAGATATAACAGATTTCCTAAAACAGTTCAAGGTCTCCTGCGAAAAAAATTTTCAACAGCACTTCCTCTTATTTACCCTAATTTTCAGCCATTTTCAAGGCTTTATTCTCACCACAAGACACCCCCAAATCAAGTTCACAAGATATAGGATACATAGAGTACTTATTTTAGCCATAAAACTAGTTATAACCAACATATACCTAAACTGGAAATTAACCAAACTCTAGCAACAACTTCACCAAACCCTAGCAAAACCATAAAATTACCATAAACATGCTTCTTTCAACTTCAATCATAACATATCTTGTATAAATCTCAAGAAACAAGTAAAAAGAGATGTTTTTTAGAAATTTTACCTCAAAACCCCAAAATAGCAGCAACTCAAGAGTTTTCTTCCCCAAGTAACTCCACCAAAAGCTTCCCTCCAAACTTAACTCAAGATTAATCGGTATAGATTAGGATTAGTGTTTGGATTTCTCATGGATTGAGCAAGAAATCAAGACTAGAAATTGGTTTCTTTTCTCTCATTTTCTCTCTCAATAGTTCGGCCATCAAGAGGAAAGAAAACTTGAGTTTTGTGGTGAAATGGAAGCTTACTCCAAAGTAAAGACAAGACTAATCTTAGTTAAAGTTGTGAGAACCCGGAAAATTAGGTTGTATTTATTTATTTCTTTGAGTGCATTTTCTTTACTTTACTTTATTACCTTAATTTCCTAAATATTTTTATAAGTGAGTCAATTTTTTAAATCATTTTCCTTGAATAAGTTGGTTCATGTTAAGTTTGAAGTGTATTATGAACGTGGGACCCGCTAATGCGATAAGTGCGTTAAAATTTTGACTACTAGTGAAGTTTTGCATAAAGAGATGTTATTTTATAAGGTGCTAATGGATAATTAGAGGTTAGTTAGATAAATTAGTTTTGGAAGACAATAAGATGAGAACAAAACCCTAAGACGCCATTTGTCGCGAAACCGTTGGATGTTGACTTTGACCAACCTTTCTTAACTTTACTAAAAACCAAAATTTGACCAAGATGTCTTCACTTTCTCCTTGTCTTGGCAAAAAATGGTGAGAGGAAAAACAAGAGAGAGCACTTCATCTTGCACTTCAATTCTTGCTTGAATCTTGAGTTCCAATCATAGATTTTGCAAAATACTCCATAAAAGCTGTTCACTAGGGAAGATTAAGGACTTGAGTGGAGAGCTTTTTGGAGAAAAAAACTAAGCTTCCATCTTTCTTGAGGTTCTAAGGTAACTTTGCCAAGAAATCCCTCTTTGCTTCTAATACTACCATACTAGTGGTTTAGGGTTGCTAAAATGGTAATTTTATGAGAAATTTCATGATTTGAAGCGGTGTTATGGAAAATTTCAGTTTTATTGGTAATTTTCTGCCCACATATGATGCCTAGGTGATCGCCATGGTTTGGGTAACTTTGTTATGTGCGATATCTAGCTTTTACATGCTAGTTTGACTTGCCTAAAGAAAATTCCAACTTGTGAGTAGGAATTTCAGCTTAAGGTTTCATTTTCTAACTTGAGTAGGTGATGGTTATATGCTTGATTTAGTGAGTTATTGGCTTGATATGTATATACTTGAGTTGAGCCTGTTTGTGGTAAAAATAAAGCCTTGAATTGGCTGGAAAAATTAGTAAAAACAAAGGAGGTGCTGCTAAAAATTTGTCTGCAGGAACCCTTGGGCAGCATTCGGAAATCTGCTATATCTTGTTGTAGAAAAGTCAAAATTTAGTTATGTTTGTTGCGTTTGAAACTAGAGTCAGAGTATTATCAACCATGAAAATTTCAGCCTTTTTCTCAATTTTCATAAATATCTGTGATTTTTCAAAGTTGACTGAAATTGCATACCTGTTCTGTCTTTTACTAAATGAAGCAGCTACTTGAGGCTCGAATTTGACTGACTTGTGGACTAAATCTTACAAATGTGTCTTCTGAGAAATTGTAACCCTTTGAATCTATTTTCCGACAGTGTAAAGCTTATCAATTTTGGACTTAAGAAACTTGAGATATGAGTTTTCAAATAGTGTTGCGCAAAGCTGAGAAATTCTGTTCTCGTAGAACCGTTTTTACTTTCATTTCTCACTTTAAGTTTGGAAGTGGTAAATCATGTTGGGTATAGTTTATGAGTGGAATTGAGATTTAAATGAAAGAAAATGAAATCTTAGAAACCTTAATTTCTTCATGTATTTTGGCTCGGTATTGCAAGTCTTTTGATATAGTATATAACTACAGGACTCGAGAGAGTTCAAAATGATGAACCAGAGTTAAAGTGAACTTGGATTGTCTATGGTATTCAAGTTTCCATTAGTAGGGGTATATAAGTTGAAATTTTGTCAAAACTCGTACCCTTTAAAAGGTGAAAGTAGAGACCCTTTAAAAGTGCGAATTTAAAAGTTTTAATCGCTTCTTTATCAAAACTAAAAGAGAGAGCATGAATTTTCTAGAGTTTGATAAGTAACAGGAATACTACTAAACGAGTTTCATTTACTTGATTTTCTTTAAGCGAAACTCCTAAACTTCGAACCCTAGTTGATTTCAAACTCTTCAATGATATTTTATCGCAGATTTGGACTCCAACCAAGGAGTTGCACCTGAGCATGATCTTGAAAAGCACTAAGTCTTTGGTGAGTGTTCCAACTGCATGTTATGCTACTTATTATTGTTAGAAATTTACTAAACACCTGATTTGATATTTCATAGGCAAGTGTGTACTTTATCGCACTTGACCTAATTCAACTAAACACTTGATATCTCATTCATGCATGTACAAGTAATTTGATTTGCATGTGACCTGTACATTGACTTGAATACTTGAAATGCATGGAAATGTGACATGCTAGGCATTATTTGTGACTTGGTCAGGGTTAGGCGAATGTGCCCTTATTCCCACTCGTCCTCCCCTTCTTGAATAATCTTGCACTTGCTCGAACCTGATTGGCCTGTACTTGTATTTGTACTTGTGCTTGACTTGTAAGTGCTGAGCAGTAGCATGTACCATACTCAATCTGAGTGGGAGGTGCCTCTCATTCCCGTCTCCGTATTTTTCTCTTGATTAAGTCGATTGGTCATCGACTATACTGACTATTTGGGAACCCAAACCCCACTAGCTAGTTAATCAAGTCAACCCGGCAAGGGCTTGGTTGATTAGATAACGAACCATGGGTCTCTAAGTTGTCGAGTGGAGTGTTATCTCCTCAACTAATTGGTATGCTCAAGTATTACCACACGTGTTTATCTTGGCATTCGGGTTTGGTATGAGGGTTGAATGGTGAACAGAGATTGGCGTTAAGTGAAGGACTACTGGACTGGTTACTTTACTTGAATGTTGACAGAGTGTCAACTACTACTTGATCAATCTATGGTGAAGCAACGAAAATTTAGTTCTTGAGAGCCATCTGTATTCTTATACTTTGAAATGATTATTACTTGTCGTGTTATTGTTTCTTTTTATGAACTTTTACGCTCGCTTATTTTAAGAGTTCAAGTTTTACATATGGTCAACTTGCTATTTGGGTCCTGCATGATGTTTTGAAACCTTCACTGAGGTTTAGATTACTCTATTAGTTTTTGTTTTCCTTACAGGCGGTAACGAGTGAGGGCGTGAGACTGGTACATGCTAGCATAGTTTAGTTTTGAAATTTTGTGATTGTAGCTCGACTAGGATTGAATTTATTTCGATTTTGAATATTTTGACATATTTGGAAATGTATGAGCCTTGGAACTGAATTTAGGCATCAATGTATATTCTAAGTTTGGAAATTGGTTGTTTCACTTATTTTCAGTAGTTGTAAATTGTTGTCTTAAAGTAATGTGAACCGAGTCCTGCCGAGAGTTGGGCAGGCGGTCTGCTAAACCCTGGGGTACGTCCTAGGAGAGGTGGGGTCGTCACAAAAGCTTTGGTCCAAAGTTAATTAGGTAAGTTGATTGACATTTGTGAAGGCAAGAAATAATGTTCATTTATTGACCAAAATATCTCTCTTTTTCTCCTTAAAAAATTCGGCCAAGACAAGGAAAAATGGTGATGGAATGATAGTTTAGTCTTGATCAAGTCTTAGTCAAACTTTGTGGGGTTGTTGACAAATGGCAACAAGAGGAGAAATGTCTATCCCTTTTCTTTGGTCAAAAAATTTTGGCCACGCTAGGATAATTATTAGGGAAGAATAAATGACAGAAAAATAAGAAGATTAGGATAAGAAAGTATTGGTCAAGTGGGTGCCTTCGACCGGTAACAAACAGTGCGAGTTGGTTCAAAGCCTACTTTCTTAACTCTCTTGTACTTTTGTTTTAACTTATAATTCACTAACTTACTCGTAGCACTTTTTAACTACATATTTTCCTCTTATTTAATACCCTCTCTTATCCACCAAATTTAATGCACACATTTCACCAATCGATCACACTACCAAAATTCACCAAAACCCTAACTTACTCAAACTTTAAAAGTAAAAGTAAAACTCTTGACTCAACTAATAAAATCACCATTAAATTTAGGGCTAGTAAATAGTTAAATAGTCAAGTAAAGAAACATAGAAGGAAATATAAATTAATATTTCAAAAATGGGAGGAAATTCTAAAAGAATTTTCAAGTCCTCGTCACATGTACCAAAGTTGGAAATTGCAACATAACCTTCACAACCATGAAATCTTCCTTAAAAGTCATGCTTTTTACCTTATAGAGTATCATCCCATCAAGTAGATGCAAAGACAAGTGAAGAAAGATAAGGTTGCTATCAAGTTTACCTCTTAAATTCCACCAAACAAAGCTGAAAATTCACAGCATAACCTGAAAATCATAAAATCAACCATACAAGTCCTTCCTTTAGCTTCTATAACATCATATATCAAATAAATTCAAAGATAAGGGAAGATTTCTAGCAAAGTTCACCTCTTTACCTCCCAAACCTTAGATGGGACAATCAAGTAAGAAGTACTCAAGGGTTTCTTCCTCCAAAACTTCTCCAATAGCTTCCTGCCAAGTTTGATTCAAGGTTTCTCAGAGTAGACTAGGGTTTTCTCTTGTTTCCCTCACTAATCAAGCAAGAAATCAAGACTTGAACTTGGAGTTTTTTTCTCTCCCTTTCTCTCTCACGTTTTCGCCCATCTCTAGAAGAAAATGATGGAGTTTGGTGCTAAATTGGAAGATAAATACTAAGCAAGTCTTGGTCAAAGAGGGTCTAGATGAGTGACAGTTGGTGGAGCTTGGTTTTATGCCTATCTCTTTGTCTTTTTTTTGTCTCTAATCACTAACATATCTTGTGCTCCTCCAATTACTTATTGTCACATAGTTCCTTTTGCACAGTACTCCTTCTAATCCTCCAAATTTATCCACACACCTTACTAATCAGTCACACTAGTATCATATACTATGAAACTTAACATGCACCAAATTAAATAAGAAAATAGGTTAAAACTCATGATTGAACCAGTAAAGCAACAAAGAATTTAGGGCCAGTAAGTGAAAATAAAAAAATATGCAAACAACTATCGAGTCACAGAACAACTTGCAACAACTAAAAGTGAGCAAAAATAAACAAAAACTTTTGTCTTGGTCAAAGCTTGTTTGAAAAGCTGACAAATGGTAAAATCTCAAGTGATATATATCTCTTGCATCAAAATATCTTTCTTTCCATAAATATCTCTTGCCACAAACAACAGGCAATCAATTGAAAGAATCAATAAGGTACAAAAGTCCGTTAGCATTCAATACATACAAGCAAGTAATCCGAAATGAAAAATATGAAAATTTTGGGTCCTCACATGGTCGTCTATTTGGTTACTTTTGGTAACACTAAAATGAAGGGATAATTTCAAAAACCTCAAAGTTTTGGACAATTTCACTTAGTTCCCTTGAGATTTCAAAAACTACACATACCTTCCTAGACTTTATCATTTTGGTAACAAAAAACATTCAATTGTCAAAATTTGAATGAATAATCTAAAATGCCTTGATGAAATTGTGAAATTCATTTTACCTTCTTATAAAATTTTTAAAAAAATATGGAACATGCATAAAATTTCTAAGCTACATTTATCCATAATCTCTACTATTTGAAAGCTTTCATATCCCATATCTCAAATTACTACCATTATCACCATAATCATCAGTACCACCAGTCCTAAATTCTAAAATCTCAATCTAAGATAAAAGAGAAAAAATACAAATCAGTATTATTAAACTCAAAAAATTTTACCAACTACATCAGCAAAATATCTTATCCCTCCAAAGTTGGAGTACCAACATTATCCCCGTGCTTTCCAAACCTTCGTCTTATATTTTCTTCTATTCATCTTCAAATCCTCCAAGCAAAGCTAAAATCAATTTATAATATGTTAAAGTTGTGTTTAGGACATAATTGGTTATTCCATGGGTGAATCTTGTTTTATTTCCCTTAAATGTCTAAATGTGTAATGCATTCATTTGCATAAGATTAGGAGCGGATTGTTTAGTTGTATGAAAAATATTAACATGTTAAGGTTATTATGGTCATTTTATAGGGTCAAAAGTGGCAAATGTGTTATTGAAAATCTCAAGAGTACTAGGTGAAAATGTTAGAAACCTCAAGGGAAGTTTCTAAAATTATCCCTAAATTGAATTGAACTTTTATCTAAATCTGAGAGCAGATATATTCTTAGTAAACCCTTCCTTGCCAATTGATGAGCGTTAGATATGCATATAAACTTAAGCTCAATCCATATTCAAGTTTTATTACATTTATAAAATTTTAAATACTCCATATCTTATTTTCTATATGTATGCAGGTCGTAATTAAGTACAGGGTATTAAGGATTGAACCTATCGCAAAGACTAGACAACCATCATTACTACTAAAACTCCTCTATTGGGTAGACTATCAAAAATGGAAGAAATTAAATCCACACAATAACGTGTAACAAAAATAGTAAAAATATTAAAAGAAAGCTCATAAGATCATAGAATTCCTAACTATTCTTGCAAGTGAATCTATTGGTTAATTGAATGTTATTTTCTTAACTCAATATGACGTAATTTCCTAATGTATCTGAAGCCCACTCTCATAATAAATCATCTATACCTATAACTAACACATACCTATTCTCATGGTTGTGAGATAAGTTATAAGTTCATTAATTTCTATGAAAGAACAGTTCTAGGAAAACAGAATTTTTCAGTTTTGCGCAACACTATTTGGAAAATCATATCTCAAGATTGTTAAGTCCAAAATTAATAAACTTTATACCATCAGAAAATACATTCAAAGGGTTACAAGTTCTTAGAAGACACATTTGTAAGATTCAGACCACAAGTCAGTCAAATTCGAGCCTCAAGTTGCTGCTTCATCCAGTAAAAGATAGAACAGGTATGCAATTTTATTCAACTTTAAAAAATCACAGATATTTATACGAATTGAGAAAAAAGCTGAAATTGTCATGGTTGATAGTACTCTGACTCTAGTTTCAAACGCAACAAACGGAACTCAATTCTGACGTTTCTACAACAAGATATAGCACATTTCCTAAGGCTATCCAAGGTTCCTATGAACAAAATTTTCAGCAGCACCTCCTTTGTTTTTACTACTTTTTCCAGCCAATTCAAGGCTTCATTCTTATCACAAAACAGCGTCAACTCAAGCACATGCATACCAAGCCAATAACTCACTAAATCAAGCATATAACCATCACCTACTCAGGTTAGAAAATGAAACCCTAAACTGAAACTTATGCATCCAAGCTGGAAATTCCTTTAGACAAAGCAAACTAGCACATAAACACTAGATATTTCACATGTCAAAGCTAATCAATCATGGCCAACCTTTAAGCTCATATATGGGCAGAAAATTCACCAATAAAACTGAAAACCTGCATATTATCACTCCCAACCACGAAATTTCTCACAAAACTACACATTTAGCAACCCTAAACCACTAATATGCAATTATTAGAAGCAAAGAGGGATTTCTTGGCAAATTACCTTAGAACCACAAGAAAGATGGTAGTTTAGTGCTTTTCCCTCCAAAATCACTCCACCAACACTTCTACTCTTCCTTAGTTAGCACTTTTATGGAGTAGTTTGCAATTTGGTTGGTTGAAACTCAAGATTCAAGTAAGGAATGGAGTTTGAAAATGAACTTTGCTCTCTTGTTTCTCCTCTCCATATGGCCGGCCAAGCAAGAGAACAAATGAAGGAAGTTTGGTCAAAATTTGGTTTAGTAAAGGTTAAGACAAGTCCAAGTCAAAGTCAAGGTCCAATGCTTCAAGGACAAATGGCATCCAAGGGTTAATCCTCATCCTGTTGTCTTCCAATGGTTAATCTATCTAACTAACCTCTAATTATCGCTTAGCACCTTATAAAATAACATCCCTTTATGCAAAACTCCATCTAGTCGTCAAAATTTTATCAGACTTACCACACTAGCAGGTCTCACGTCTATAATATGCTACGAACGACACATGAACTAACTTATATTGGAAAAAAAATGATTAAAAAACTTGACTCACTTATAAAAAAAAATATCGAGGAAATTAAGGCAATAATTTAAAGTAAAGAAAATGCATTAAAAAAATACATAAAATACAACCTAATTTTCTGGGTCCTCACAGTAATCGGGAGCCTTCACCATAAATGTTGATTTTCACGTCAAAAAGTAACAATAGTTATGAGTATGTGGTCCTTAAGGGATGAGAGTTGAGTAACCAGGTTCCTTCCTTTGGTAGATGTCAGAGTTCACGTCAAAAGACTTGAATGGCTAAGAAATAAGTTTTTTCCCCTGAAAACAAAAAAACTCAAGTGTGGGGAGCATCTTAAAAAAGAGATGTGCTAATAGTGAAAAATAAAAAGTGTGTATGAAAGTGAAAATATGTGGATTGTTATATTAGCCTGTTAGTCCATGAGTTTTAATATTGCGATTTGGCTTAATAGTCAAACCGTTTGTTGAAGAATACTAGTTGAATATTTTATACTCTTAGATTAATTGATCAAGAGTTGGAAGGGTTCTTAGTTTTAAAAACTAATCGGAGGGATATTTTTTGGAGCCTAACCACTAATGCGTGATATGTGTTTTAATTGTGTCTTGGCAATAGATGATTTGAATGATAGCCATTGTTTGAACTTGATTACTTGATTTGTTGTTCTCATACTTGAGGACAAGCACAGTTCAGGTGTTGGGGGAATTGATAAGATACATAATTTATATTAAATTTTGTGTTATGAAACAACTAAAAGTGTGGATGTCCATTTGTATTTCCAAGATAATTAATTTATGATTCATTGGTACATTAAGTAAAGGAGTTACGTTGGATGAATCATTTCAATCCATAGGGCTATCATGTATTGGATGAACCGTTTCATTTCATAGGGCTATTCATGTTCTTGTAGTACTAAATGCATGAATAAATATTTAATAGGATTGATGTACTTTTGATTTTGTAGTTCCTATATATAGAAGTACCTAGGCAAATTTTTTGGGAGGACTTTCGATTAATTGAGACAATAAGAAAATTATTCTCTATTTCGACTACTTTTTTTTCTCTGATATTTCAATTCGTATTATAGTAGTTTATTTTATTAGTTTTACAATATGTTATCAACACGAGTCTCTACTTCTGAGTAAAAGGTGAAAATGGAGACTTTATCGAGAGCAAAAGTGAAACACGAGAATCTGTCGAAATTCTGCCAGTGTTTTCTCGAGCAACTTCTGTCTACATATTGAGAAGAAATGGACGCTAAATATTTGGAATTAAATAATGATGATGATGACATTTTTCTAATTGATAGTGCTATTACGCACACTATATTGAAAAATAAAAGATTTTGTTTTTCATTTGAAAATGAGAGAGACAAATGTTAATACCATCAGTGGTAGTGTATAATTGATTGAAGGCTCCGAAAAAGTCATTCTATTTCTCTCTGAAAGGACTAAAATTATCATAAATAATGCACTACCCTCTCTATGACGGCCCCACCTTCCCCTAAGGCAAACCAAAGGGTTTGACGGATCGCTTGCCCAACTCTCACCAGGACTACGAAGTCGAATCACACACCCTAGATTACGCGCGATAGAACCCAAAGAAAACAAACAATCGGAGACCACAAAGCCAACATAACCTACCAAACCATACGGTGAAATGGGACATCGATCAAACACTTCAATGAAAGGAAAACGGGACGAAAACGAAACAAAAAAATGGTCCATGTCACAATCCTTCCAACGGTTACAATTAAAGTTCATACAACCATACATACATGCAATTCTCAACAAATATACATAACTATACGCTTTCCAACATATATACATTAGTGGCTTCAACAAGTTACTTGAAGTACAAGTCAAAATATCCGTATTTATACAAAACGCACGTAGGGCTTTCTAGGAGCTTAACAAAAGATCAGTTACTCTAGCCCACCCCCTTTTCTTCCAAATCATGGTTTCAAAGTTTGTCCCTGTAAGGAAAACAAGAGATAATGGAAAGGGGGTGAACTTAAGCTCAATGAGGTACCAAAAGTACAAGTAGTCACGAATCATTGCATTTCACTTTTCAATCATGCAGTTATACACACCAGATAGGGAAATGAATAAACACTTCAAATGGAAAGGATACAGGTGGCTCTTAAGAGTCAAATTCCCTTTTCTTCACCAGAGGTTAATCAAATAGTAGTTGACACTCCGTCAACTTTCAAATAAAGTAATCAACCCAGTAGAACACCACTTATCACCAAATTCCGTCCACCAAACATACCCCTTACCGGGCCCAAACACCTCAACAGGAACAGGGATGGTAATACTCGAGTATACCGGAAATCCAGAGTCTCCAATACCCAAAGATTTCCCAGGAACAGACACCCATGGATCGTTAATTTCCTCGACCAAGCCCTTGCTGGCTCGAATCAAGTAACTACCCATGAGGTTGAGCTCAGATTTAACAGGCACAAGAAGGTCGTTAGATACGCATCCAAACGACATTACATTAGGTACAAGTAACAAATTCGAGTGTATACAGGAAACACCATGCTAACCTTGGAATTTCGTTCTTTGTTAAAGCTTTGATTAAAGCTAAGTAATTTTGTTTTACTTGAGCTGTTGTGTGCTGTTGACTGGCCAGCGGGGGTTGATAAGATGAACGGGGAAGTAAGTGGAGTCTACGGACTATGAGTATTTTTGTTGACGGAGTGTCAACAGGTGCTCAAGCGGGGAATTAAACTAGCTTTGAAGCCACCCGTATCCTACCATTGTGATGTTATATTTCTGTTATTGATGTGAAATATCCTAGTTTACATGCTTATTTAGATGTGATTTTACATTTTTATTCCCGATTATTCACTAAGCATATAGCATATTTCCATTTGTTTTCCTTAGCAGGGGCTGACGCGGGAAAGATCGGGAAGGTGTATAAATTTTTGGTTTATAGAATAGTTGATTTTGCCCTAGTACTTGTTATAACTTGACTGGTAAAATGTATATATTTGTTGTGGTGGTTATAGTTGTGACGACCCCACCTCCCCCTAGGGCGTACCCTAGGGTTTAGCGAGTCGTCTGCCCAACTCTCGCCAAGACTCACTCACTAGCACTCGAGAAAACCATCATCCATAGAAGATAAATACCACAACAAGTTCAAACTTATTATATATGTACATTGATGTTCACCCAGATACAAGGCTTCCACATGCCATAATACTTTAAAATGCTACAAGTCAAGTACATACAACCCTAATCGGGTGTTAACGCGAGTACAACTTCAAAACTCAAAACTACTAGACTACACTAGTCGTTGCAACTCTTGCCTTACTCGTACCTCCTGTAAGGAAAACAAATGGCGTGGAATGAGCTAAAAGCCCAGTGAGGTTCCAAATATCAAATTAATCATCAAATAACGTAGAAGCAGCACAATAGTGAAATAGTAAGCAAAACAAGTCAAGAAATGAGTAATGATTCTTCATATAGACAAACAATAACCATTCGTATTTCACAAATAAGGATACAGTTGCTCATATATCGGCTCCACCATGGCTTGATCGATTGGTAGTTGACACTCCGTCAACTTTCAAGTAAGATAACTAGTCCAATAGAACACCACTTAACTCCAATCTCCGTCCACCGACTAAACCCCCTTACCGGGCTCGAACTCCACAATAAACACTGGTGGTAATACTCAAGTATACCGATTAGTCGAGGAGGTAACACTCCACTCGACAACACTAACTATCCAGGGTTCGTTATCTAATCGACCAAGCCCTTGCCGACTCGACTCGATTAACTGACCACAGGGTTTCTGGAATTCCGGATAAATCACAATTCATATGCACGTATATCATTTAAATTGAAATCAAAGATCGAGAACAAGTCATATTAGGGCAAGTCCGATAAAGTACATGCTTGCCCTATCAATCCACTCATATAACATGTAAGCATCTCATTCAAGTATTAAATACAAGTATCAAGTGCAATTAGGTATTTGGAAGCACTCACCAACAGATGCAGTGCCTTTATGGGTCGGTTTTGGGTATTACTCCGCTCTTGGAGTTCAAATCTGCGAGAAAATATTGTTTAAAAGTAACTAAGGCTCGAAACTTAAACGTTTCGTTTAACGAGAATCAAGTAATTGAAACTTATTTGGGGAATATTCGTAAAACCCTTGCTCTCTTTTCAAACGGTGAAATTTTGAAGCAATTATATGTGAAAATACCATTTGGGTCGAAGAAATGAAGAAAACGTATTTCTATTAGTTGTAAATTTCCAAGGGTACAAGTTTCGGCCGAATTTCAACTTATATACCTCCACAAAAGGAAACTCGGATAATCTAGATAAATCGAGTTAGATTCGTCCTCAAAACTTTACTCAAGACAAGCGTAATTCTACTTAACCCTTGAGTGCAAATTTGGGCAACACGCCCTTTGTGTTTACCAAATTTCCAGCCATTTATGGCTTCCTTATTTTCCTTAATTCAGCCCCACAATAATACACAAGTAATGTTACCAAAATAGCCCTTCCATTAGCCTCCAAAATCATCCAAGTACAACACAAGTGCAACAGTACAATCGGAAATCAATTTTTGAAGACAAAAACTAAACGGCAGATTTGACATCTCATAGTATTTTAATCATAACTGGAGTTATGTTTATCAAATCAAGGTGAATCTTACACCGTTTCGAAGCTAAGACAGAGGGGCACAACTTTCATGAAGGGAACTTAACCTAAGTCACAATTTATCTAGGTCGAATTTGCAAATCACAGATCCAACAGTTCGTGATCTGTCTGGTTGTCCGCACTAACATTAATCGGTAATAACTCAGCTATACAATTCCGTTTGGGGTGTTTTCAAAGAAGTTAGAAAGCTAAAACAAAGGGCTACAAGTTTTGTGTTTTGGCCAAAAGCTAATTGGATACGAATCAGTGTGAAAAAATAAAGCCAAACTGGTGAATTCACAAAACTGTTTACGAATTGAAGCTTGTGGCAGTCAGGGTATTTCGGTCATTTCACATCCTACCGTACTCTGATTGAGCTGAACTTTTTCAGGCATCTAGATGACATAATTTCCTACAACTTTCATGTTTTGATCTAAGCCGAATAGAACTGGTCAGAACAGGGCAACATAAGAACCTCAATCTGGAATTTAAGGAATTCATGATGTAAACTTCACTTTTCTAGCTTGAATCACTACTTCAACCTCCTATACAAGATTATATACACCATATGCCATCCAAACAACAAGGTTGGTCTTGGTTTGGGTCAAAGTTAAGAAGGTTGGTCTTGGTTTAGTTCAAAGTTAGTTGGATGCCCTCCATTTGTCATTTCAAGATTCCATCTTAAATTTTGTCTTTTCCTTTCTTTTTCTAGTAAAAATTTTCGGCCAATTTGAGCTGATTAAGGGATGATATTTTGCACTAATATCAATGATATTTATGGTAAGAAAGTGGTAGTCAAGTGGTGTGTTCAATTGGTAGTGAACGGTATCCGTCGGTTCAAGCCAATTTTCTTTAAATCGCGTATACTAGGCCTTGAACCTCTAATTCACTAAATTATTATTATCACTTCTAATCACACATTTAATATCATCTAAAATATACTCTTAATCACTAAATTTAGTACACGCTTCGTACCGATTTCTCACACTACGAAAAGACGTAAAAACCCTAGTTTGTCGTAGCGATGAAAGTAAATTGGAAACCCTTGGTTCTATAATTATTGGTAGCTATTTGGGAAGTGAATGTGTAGTAAAGATATTGTAAAGTAATAATTTTCAAATTAAAGGGAATTTTAAGAAAAATATAAAGGATTTTACACGTTCTCACACTCTCTCCCCCTTAAGAGAATTTCGATCTTGAAATTCATACCTTTGTAGTAAACAAGTTTGGATACTTTTCTTGCATGTCTTTCTCTAGTTCCCAAGTTGCTTCATCCACCTCATGGTGTTTCCATAGAACCTTCACCAGTAAAATTTGCTTGTTCCTCAAGTCCTTCACCTTTCTATCCAGGACTCGAATGGGTCGTTTCTCATAGGTTAAAGACTCGTCTAGCTCAATATCTTCTGGTGGCAAAATGTGAGTCGGATCCGGATGATATTTCTTAAGTAAAGAAATATGAAAAACATCATGAATCCGAGACAAACTAGCTGGTAATTCAAGTCGATAAGCCACATTTTCTATTCGTTGGAGGTATACTAAAAGGTTCTATGTATCTCGATTGCAACTTTTTTCCTTTTCCGGCTTTGATTTTTCCTTTCAGTGGAGTAACTCTAAGAAACATTTTGTCCCCTATTTCAAACTCCAAATCCTTCCTCCGATGATTGGCATAGATCTTTTGTCAGCTCTGAGCCGTTTGAAACCTCTGACGAATCACCTTTACCCTTTCGTAGGCGTCCTCAACCCATGGTATTGTAGCCGGATTTATGATCTTTCTCTCTCCTACCTCATTCCAATTGATTGGCGATCGGCACTTTCGTCCATACAATGCTTCATAAGGGGCCATTTGAATAGACGAGTTGTAGCTATTGTTATAAGCGAACTCAACTAGGGGTAGGTATTGACTCAAACTTCCTCCAAAATCTACTACACAGGCTCTCAGCATATCCTCAAGAGTTTGAATGGTCCTTTCAGATTGTCCGTCAGTCTGAGGGTGATACGCTGTACTATAGCTCAACTTAGTTCCTAGGGCATCTTGTAGTTTCTGCCAGAATCGAGATACGAGTCGAGGGTTTCGATTAGATACAATACTCATAGTACCCCCATGTAGTCTCACTACCTCATCCCATATAGAGTTTGGTAAGTTTTTCCAAAAAATATTTCATATTAACTAGTAGAAAGTGTGCGGTCTTAGGTTAAGCCGGTCTACCACCACCCAAATCGCATCATGCCCTTTTTGAGTTTCGTGATAACCCTGATACGAAATCCATTGTTATATGCTCCCCACTTCCATTCAGGGATCTCCAAAGGTTGTAACAAACCTGACGGTCTCTGATGCTCAGCTTTCACTTGTTGGCACGTAAGACACTTTTGTACAAATGGGCAATCTCTGCTTTCACATTATCCCACCAATACAGACTTTTGAGATCTTGGTACATTTTACCACTACCTAGATGCACCGTATACCTAGAACGGTGAGATTCCTCCAAAATCTCCTTCCTTAGTTCTTCATTCTTAGGTACCACGACACGATTTCGAAACTTTAAAACCCCGTCAGACCCTAGGTTGAAATCAGGCAATTCTCCCTTCTTTACTCTTTCCCACCCACTTTGCACCATTGGTTCTTTCATTTGGCCCTCTTTGATCCGATCCAACAGTGTCGATTTCATCTCAATATTTCCAAAAATAACTTTCTGTGGCTCCAGACGAGAGTCCCATTACATACATCTTCTAACAAGCTCCATTCTCCTATCATTAAACTTGCTGATTGAGCTTTTCGACTTAGAGCATCTGCTACAACGTTGGCCTTTCTTGGATGGTAATTAATCTTACAATCATAGTCTTTTAGAAACTCCACCCACCGACGTTGTCTCAAAGTCAGCTCCTTTCTGAGAAAATAAGTATTTAAGGCTTTTATGATCCCATATATACCTCAAATGTCATTCCGTATAAATAATGCCGCCATTTCTTCAAAACAAACACAACCGCTGGAAGTTCTAAGTCATGGGTTGGATAGTTTGCTCATGAGATTTTAGCTTCCGAGATGCGTAGGCAATTATATTCTTATTTTGCATTAAAAACACACCCTAAACCCTTCTTCTCGAAGCATCAGTATAAACTATATAGTCCATCCTTTTCATTGGGCAAAGGTTAACACTAAGCCACGATCAATTGCTTCTTAAGCTCCTGGAAACTATTCTCACACCTAACATCCCAAAATGTACTTTCCTTGTTTCTTTGTCAAGTTAGTTAGGGGTCCCGCAATTCTCGAAAAATTCTTTCTAAACTGCGGTGTACCCTGACTAAACCCAAAAAGCTTCGCACTTCAGTAGGATTCTCTGGGCGTTTCCCATTTAGCTACAGCTTCCACTTTAGTCGGATCTACAGTAAGTCCCTTCTTTGAAATTATATGACCTAGAAAACGCCACTCATTCCTCCAACCAAAATTCACAGTTTACTAAATTTTAGCAAACAACTGGTGCTCTCTTAGGGCTTTGTAATACTATCCTCAAGTGTTGTTCATGCTCTTCCCTTGTCTTCGAATACACCAGGATATCATCAATAACCACCACGAACTTGTCCAAATAGGGTTTAAACACTCGATGCATTAGATCCATGAATGCCGCTGGGGCATTGGTTAAAAAAGGCATTACCAAACTCGAAATGCCCATATCGAGTGTTAAAGGCCGTTTTTGGCACATCCTCCTTTCTAATTCTCAATTGATAATACCCTTGTCGAAGATCCAACTTAGAAAACACCACAGCCCCTTGTAATTGATCAAACAACTCGTCGATGTGGGGCAAAGGATATTTATTCTTAATAGTTACTGCATTCAATCCCCGATAATCAATGCATAATCTTAAACTCCCGTCCTTCTTTTTAACAAATAGCACTGGAGCGCCCCACGGTGATTCGCTCTCATGTATGAATCCCCGCTCTAACAGGTCTTGCAATTGAAATTTTAACTCCTTAAGTTCAGCGGGTGCCATTCGATAAGGGGTTTTTGAAATGGGAGCAGTTCCAGGTGCTAGGTCACCTTAAACTCAATTTCTCTTTCGGGCAATGACACCAACTCATCTGGGAACACATCCGGATACTCATTGATTACCGGCATATCTCTAGTTTTATCTTTTCTCCTGGGGTGTTAACTAGAAAAGCTAGGTAACCCCGTGCCCCATGACTAAGCAATTTCCTAGCCCTTATCCCCGAAATGAGAGCAGATGAGGCTAACATACCCCTCACGTTTAATTTGAGAGTTGCCTCACCTGGTACACAAAACTCGACCACCTTCATCCTACAATCTACCCGAGCATGATAATGAGCTAGCCAATCCATGCCTAGAATAACATCGTACCCCTTAATGGCTAGACTTATAAGGTCAACTACTAACTTTCGCTCACCAACCCATATATCGCAGTTTCTATACACCTCATTCGCAAGTAAAATTTGATTACCTGTAGGTGTTCTTACTTCTAAGTCATATGGTAACTTTCAGCTTTCACATCAATTCCAAGCATAAAGGTGGGGCTAACAAAAGAATGGGTGGCACCAGGGTCTATCAAAATTTTGGCTAAACGATGGAAAACAGGAATCGTACCTTCCACTACCTCCGTCGGCTCAGGTAGCGATTGCTGGTCCAAAGAGTACACTCTGGCACCCTCGACCTGGTTCCTCCTACATTGGTCGGTTTCGGGTTTGATTTGCCAGCCGACTGAGTATCGCTGATTAGTGGGCAATTTGCAATCTGGTGCTCTGTACTCCCACACCTTAAGCACTTTCGAGCTTTTCTCCAACAGTTATCCTCGGTATGGTTTGATTTCCCACAGTATCCACACGATACTCGGGGAGCGGATGTTTGACCTCCCTGGGAAACACCTCTCCCCTGTACTCTGCCACTTTGGCCTCCCCTTGAGTACCTCCCCTCGACGTACCCGTAAATCTTCCACCTCCAGCTCCACGACCGGCTTTAGAGGGTGGCATGTTTCGATCACTCTGTGCCGGCCCCTGATGTCCACCAGGCCCCCTCTCCGTTTTGCGTGAAAATTTCTTACTTTGTGCCCTGGCAATCTCTATTCTTTGGGCCTTCTCCAAAACTTCCGTGAAAGTTTAATTTGGGCCGCCGCTAAGGCCTCCTGTATCTCTACATTGAGCCCCTGCACAAACCTCCTTACCCGCCTTTGCTCCGTAGCTATCAATTCGGGAGCAAATTTGGATAATTTCGTAAACTGGGTCTCATACTCGGATACACTTAAAGTCCCCTGACGGAGTTTAATGAAATCGTCCTCTCTCTTCTCCTGGACGATAGGTGGGAGATATTTTTCATTAAATTCCCGCACAAAGTTCAACCAAGTCCATGCAGTTCCCTCTCTCTCCCACTTGGCTCTAACTACATTCCACCAAGCCCTGGCTGGACCCTCAAACTGAAAAGTAGCAAATTGCACTTGTCTATCCTCCGCATAGTTTAAAGCGGCAATATATTTCATGGTTTCTAACCATCTCTCCGCTCTCAGGGTCCGGTCCTCCCAAGAATTTAGGAGGAGAGAACTTTTGGAATCTTTCTAAAGCCCTATCTTGCCCCATTTCAGGATCTCTAGGTTGATTCACTGGGGCTTGACCTTGTTGCTCTACTAAACGAGCAAGGATATTGGTCATCTGTTGAATTGCAGTGGCCACCTGATCCCCCCTTCCGCTCGGGGTCCAGGTTGCGGTCCAACAGTTTCCTCCCTTTCCCCTCTCGGTTCGTGCACTGGTTCTTGTGCCCGTCTACCCCCACCACGATTAGGGCCACGCCCTCGAGTAGCTCCCTGGTCCTGGCTTCTTCTACCTTCCATGGTTCTCAACTAACCAACCAGATGAATATAAACAAAGTAAGGTATGGCTCAAATAAGACGTGTTCAAAACATAAACAAAAGCAAGAAAACACATTCGAAATAAACATTTCCTTTATATACATAGCAAAATAAGTCATATAACAAGTTAGCAAGTACTATACATGTCAACCTAGTCGAGTCAAAAGCTTATACCAGCCAAGGGATATAGAACAAAACAAACCCTATCTACATCCACCTTAACACGTCAAATTCAAAAACAAAAGGGGACGTGTCGACCCACTATGTCCCTAACTACCTCACAAAAACCTCTCAACTCTGAGCTAGACCTAACTAGATGCCGATCCAACTGACTCTGTAGGTGCAACCGGCTCCTCCTCCCTCCTCAGGGTCACTAGGGGCCGCAGGTCCTTGACCCTCCTCGGCCAAGTCCTGAGCCACATCATCACTAGAGCCCCGCACTCGGTCAGGATACGTCAGTCCGGTCTCTAACATCCTCAACCACCCGTACCAGACGTCCAGAAGTCGCCTGAGCCTGCTCTCGGAAGGCGTTAGTCCGCTCCTGCTCCTCTAGAATCGTAGCCTCAAGCTCTCGGATCCTGGCACTGTGTACTCGGAGGGCTGCCTGGAGACGCTCTATCTCCGACTGGCACCTACGATTGGCACTACCCAATCGTCTGCGCTCGTCGTCTATAGCCAACACTACCGGTCAGGGTAAGAATAGGTCTTCCAACAGTCGCAACGTCGGATCTTGCGTGCCGGGGACCACCGACACACAGGGCCACCAGGGTGCTCCTGATAAGAAAGTACACGGCAAGCAGGCCCCTCAAGGTGAATCTCGGGTCAGGTGAGGCTGAGATGGCCCGCACCCCCAGGCATCTTTACCCTCCATAGCCTACAGTACAAGTAATAATGCCAAAGTAAGTAAATTAAACGTATATATATCGAGGCTAATGGTCTATTCGCAAGTGAAAACCCTAGCCTATCATAACCAAGAACTATCAAGTATAAATCACTCAATCTACCCAGATCAATTCAAACCTAGGCTCTGATACCACCTGTGACGACCCCACCTCCCCCTAGGGCTCACCCTAGGGTTTGGCGAGTCGCCTGCCCAACTCTCGCCAGGACTCACTCACTAGGCTCGAGAAAAAAACGTACATCCATTTCAGAATAAATACCGCAACAAGTTCAAACTTAATATATATACATTGATGTTCAAATCCAGATACAAGACTCTACACACCTTAATACTTTAAAGTGCACAATCGAGTACAACAACTCTAGTCAGGTGCTAGCGCGAGTACAACTTCAAAATTTAAAACTAGACTACGCTAGTCTTGTAACTCTCGCGCCACGCTCGTACCCCTGTAAGGAAAACAAAACGGGTGAGCTAAAGCTCAGTGAGGTTCCAAATATCAAATCATCAAATAACGTAGAAGCACAATAGCGAAATAGCGAGCAAAACAAGTCAAGAAATGAGTAATATTCTATATAGCCAAACAATAATTCATTTCACAATAAGGATACAGTTGCTCATATATCGGCTCCACCATAGCTTGATCGATTGGTAGTTGACACTCCGTCAACTTTCAAGTAAGGTAATAGTCCAGTAGAACACCACTTAACTCCAATCTCCGTCCACCGACCAAACCCCTTACCGGGCCCGAACTCCACAGTAAACACTGGTGGTAATACTCGAGTATACCGATTAGTCGAGGAGGTACACTCGACGACAAACTAACTACCCAGGGTTCGTTATCTAATCGACCAAGCCCTTGCCGGCTCGACTCGATTAACTAGCAGGGTTTCTGGAATTCCAGATAATCACAATTCATATGCACGTATATCATTTAAATGGAAATCAAAGATCGAGAACAAGTCATATTAGGGCAAGTGCGATAAAGTACACGCTTGCCCTCTCAATCCACTCATATAACATGTAAGCATCTCATTCAAGTATTAAATACAAGTATCAAGTGCAATTAGGTATTTGGAAGCACTCACCAAAAGATGCAGTGCTTTAGTGATCACGTTGGTATTACTCCTGCTTTGGAGTCCAAATCTGCGATAAAATATTTTTAAAAGTAACTTAAGGTTCGAAACTTAAACGTTTCGTTTAACGAGAATCAAAATGAAACATTTAGGGAATACGTAAAACTCTTGCTCGCTTACAACGTGAAATTTTGAAGCAATTATATGTGAAATACCATTTCGAAGAACGAAGAAAAGTATTTCTATTAGTTGTAAATTTCCAAGGGTACACGTTTCGGCCGAATTTCAACTTATATACCTCCACAAAAGGAACTCGAATAACCTAGACAAATCGAGTTAGATTCGTCCTCAAACTTTACTCAAGACAAGCATTCTACTTAACCCTTGAGTGCAAATTTGGGCAGCACGCCCTTTGTGTTTACCAAATTTTCCAGCCATTTATGGCTTCCTTTTTTCCTTAATTCAGCCCCACAATAACACACAAGTAATGTTACCAAATAGCCCTTCCATTAGGCTCCAAAATCATCCAAGTACAACACAAGTGCAATAGTACAATCGGAAATCAATTTTGAAGACAAAACTAAACGGCAGATTTGACATCTCATAATTTTAGTCATAACTGGAGCTATGTTTATCGAATCAGGGTGAATCTTATACCGTTTGAAGCTAAGACAGAGGGGCACAACTTTCATGAAGGCAACTTAACCTAATTCACAATTTATCTAGGTCGAATTTGCAATCACAGATCCAAAGTTTGTGATCAGTCTGGTTGTCCGACTAACTTTAATCGGTAATAACTCAGCTACAAATTCCGTTTGGGGTGTTTTCAGAGGCGTTGGAAAGATAAAACATAGGGCTACAAGTTTTGGTTTTGGCCAAAAGCTAATTGGATACGAATCAGGTGAAAAATGAAGCCAAACTGGTGAATTCACAAAACTGTTTACGAATTGAAGCTTGTGGCAGTCAGGGTATTTCGGTCATTTCACATCCTACCGTGCTCCGATTGAGCTGAAATTTTACAGGAAGCTAGATACATCATTTCCTAAAACTTTTAGTTTTGATCTAAGCCCAATTCGCCTCCATCATGGCCGAATAGAACTGGTCAGAACAGGGCAACATAAGAACCCCAATCTGGAATTTAAGGAATTCATGGTGTAAACTTCACTTTTCTAGCTTGAATCACTACTTCAACCTCCTATACAAGATTATAAACACCAAATGCCATCCAAACAACAAAATTTATGATTGAAAAATTCCAAAACCCTAATTCAAATAAACCACCATAAGCCTCAAAACCATGGAAAGAATTATCATAAGCCATAAAACCATGGAAATAACTATCATAAGCCACAAGTATGGGTTGTGCTACAAAATTAGGCAAGAGTAGAGAAGCAATAAAGGAAGATAGCTATAATACCTCTTTAAGATGCTTAGAAGAGCAATCCTTCACCTTTCCTTTCTAAACTTTGGTACACCAAGCTTCCTAAGCTCTCAACTAGAAGATTAATCAGTTTAGATTCTTGTTTTTCCCTCAATTCAACTAGCAATCAAGATGAAATGAAATTTTGTTTTCTCCCTTTTTTCCCTCTTGAGGTTCGGCCATAATGAGAAGAAAAGAAAGAAAAATGAAGTCCTAGAAGGTTTAAGAAAGTTGGTCTTGGTTTGGGTCAAAGTTAGTTGGATGCCCTCCACTTGTCACTTTAAGATTCCATCTTAAATTTTTGTCTTTTCCTTTCTTTTTCTAATCAAAATTTTCGGCCAATATGAGCTGATTAAGGGCAGATATTTTGCACTAATATCAATGATATTTATGGTAAGAAAGTGGTGGTCAAGTGGTGTGTTCAATTGATAGTGAACGGTATCCATCGGTTCAAGCCGATTTTCTTTAAATCGCGTATACTAGGGCTTTAACCTCTAATTCACTAACTTATTATTACCACTTCTAATCACACATTTAATATCATCTAAAATATACTCTTAATCACTAAATTTAGTACACGCTTCGTACCGATTTCACACTACGAAAAGACGTAAAAACCCTAATTTGTCGTAGCGATGAAAGTAAAACGGAAACCCTTGGTTCTATGATTATTGGTAGCTATTGGGAAGTGAATGTGTAGTAAAGCTATTGTAAAGTAATAATTTTTAAATTAAAGGAAATTTTAAGAAAAATATAAGGGATTTTACACGTTCTCACAATAGTTAGTAGTTTTTCTACGGTTTACTTTTTGGTACTAGTGGTATGTATGAATTGATGTAATAGTTTATACAACTTTTGAAGATGTAATAGTGTATATAGAACCTTCTTGTAGCGTGAAATCTATTTTTTTTGTTTTAGAGTATCGAATCCTGGTGTGAGTTAGGCAGGCGATCCGCTAAGCCCTTTGGTACGCCTATGGGTACGGTGGGGTCGTCACAAGTGGTATCAGAGCGCCTAGATTAGAGGACTTGGGCAGTTGGGAAATGTGTTATAGAATATATAAGTATTCGATTGCGTTTAAGTTGAATTATATCTATTAAGATGAAATGCGAAGGACTGATTAAGTGATGTTTTGTTGTGTAGGTATGGGGGCTAGTGGACCTAGTGATATCGGTGAACCTAGCGGCGCCGGAGCACGAGCTACGAGTGTAGGTGGGCCAGTGAATCGGGTGGTGCGCCGACGAGTTCTCAGATATCAGAGGAGGGTCGGGGAACCCTATAGACTGTATTCTCCCTTCGATCAGATGAGTCGATCGTGTGAGTGTCGACATACGTATGGATACCCTGACGAGGTAGTTATGGCTATAGATGACGAGCATCGTCGCCTAGGTAAGGCGGTTGACACTCTGAGGGCACAGTTGAAGGAGGCTAGAGAGGTGAGCCATGGACAGGCCATGTGCCTGCGTGATCTCGAGGAGGGGTTACGAGTTGAGAAAGGAG